>JAHIAM010005701.1:0-101533 GCA_021605205.1 Aegilops longissima | reverse complement strand
GGCTTGCACAATTCCATAAATGGATCGCTGGAGCTCACTTTGTTAACACCTTTAGGATCGATAAAACCTTCTGGTTGCATCACATACAACTCTTCTTTAAGATATCCATTAAGGAATGCAGTTTTGACATCCATTCGCCCAATTCCTTAATCATAAAATGCGGCAATTGCTAACATGATTCGGACAGACTTAAGCATCGCTACGGGTGAGAAGGTCTCATCGTAGTCAACCCCTTGAACTTGTCGAAAACCTTTTGCAAAAAGTCGATCTTTTTAGACAATAACATTACTATTAGCGCTGCCTTCTTCTTGAAGATCCATTTATTCTCTATGGCTTGCCGATCATCGGGCAAGTCAACCAAAGTCCACACTTTGTTCTCATACATGGATCCCATCTCAGATTTCATGGCCTCAAGCCATTTCGCGGAATCTGGGCTCATCATTGCTTCCTCATAGTTCTAGGTTCGCCATGGTATAGTAACATGACTTCTAGAACAGGTTTACCGCACTACTCGGGCGCCGAATGTACTCGCTGACCCCACGAGGTTCGGTAGTGTCTTGATCTCAAGTTTCATGATCATCATCATTAGCTTCTCACTAATTTGTGTAGGAATCAATGGAACCGATTTCTGTGATGAACTACTTTCCAATTCGGGAGAAGGTACAATTACCTCATCAAGTTCTAATTTCCTCCCACTCACTTCTTTCGAGAGAAACTCCTTCCCTAGAAAGGATCCATTGTTAGCAACGAATATCTTGCCTTCGGATATGTGATAGAAGGTGTACCCAACAGTTTTCTTGGTATCCTATGAAGACGCATTCGATTAGGGTTCGAGCTATCGTTGAAGCTTTTTCACATAAGCATCATAGCCCCAAACTTTAAGAAATGACAGCTTAGGTTTCTTGCCAAACCACGCTCATATGTTGTCGTATCAAAGGATTTAGATGGTGCCCAATTAACATGAATGCAGCCGTCTCCAAAGCATAAGCCCAAAACGATAGCGGTAAATCGGTAAGAGACATCATAGATCGCACCATATCCAATAAAGTACGGTTACGACGTTCGGACACACCATTACGCCGTGGTGTTCCAGGTGGCATGAGTTGTGAAACTATTACACATTGTTTCAAATGAAGATCAAAGTCATAACTCAAATATTCACCTCCAGGATCAGATCGTAGAAACTTTATTTTCTTGTTACGATGATTTCCACTTCACTCTGAAATTCTTCGAACTTTTCAAATGTTTCAGACTTATGTTTCATTAAGTAGATATACCCATATCTGCTTAAATCATCTCTGAAGGTCAGAAAATAACGATACCCGTCGCAAGCCTCAACACTCATCGGACCGCATACATCAGCATGTATTATTTCCAATAAGCCAGTAGCTCGCTCCATTGTTCCCGAGAACGGAGTCTTAGTCATCCTGCCCATGAGGCATGGTTCGCAAGCATCAAGTGATTCCAGAAGTCCATCAGTATGGAGTTTCTTCATGCGCTTTACACCAATATGACCTAAACGGCAGTGCCACAAATAAGGTGCACTATCATTATTAATGTCGGTGTCAAAACCGGCGGATCTCGGGTAGGGGGTCCCGAATGCAGGCTTCTAGGCGATGGTAACAGGAGACAAGGGACACGATGTTTTTACCAGGTTTGGGCCTCTCGATGGAGGTAAAACCCTACCCTCGCTTGATTAATATTGATGATATGGGTAGTACAAGAGTAGATCTACCACGAGATCGTAGAGGCTAAACCCTAGAAGCTAGCCTATGGTATGATTGTTGTTTGTCCCACGGACTAAAAACCTCCGGTTTATATAGACACCGGAGAGGGCTAGGGTTACACAGAGTCGGTTACAATGGGAGGAGATCTACATACCAGATCACCAAGCTTGCCTTCCACGCCAAGGAAAGTCCCATCCGGACACGGGACGAAGTCTTCAATCTTGTATCTTCATAGTCCAGAGTCCGCCAAAGGCTATAGTCCGCTATCCTGACACCCCTAATCCAGACTCCTCAAGAGCTCCCCAAACCAGGCTTCAATGACGATGAGTCCGCGCCGCAGATTGTCTTCGCATTGCAAGGCGGGTTCTTCTCCAAATTCTGTGTACCGTTGAATAGTGTCCGCTCGTGAATATTGTGCTCCATGGCTTCCACGCCCAATAATGGTCGCCTTCCACGTGTCAAACGAATGCTAAAAGCCGTGGTGTTTTACATTTACCCCCTAGCTGCGCAAATGAGCTGCCTATAAAAGATACGAGGATTTAGATCCGAATCACACCATCTTCCCTTCATGAAAGCATTCATCGGAGCGCATCCGGATGAGATCCATTCCATCATGGCTGGCCGACACAGCTCCTCCTCACACCTCCCAGGCCCTCACCGAGGTTGGGAAAGATGTTCCGCCCGCACAATGAGCTAGTGACGCCCAAACCAAGGGATTCTTCCCCAGCCTTCATGGTCCCGGGTTCGAGCCGACTTGCCACCTATAATGGCGAGAGCAAGCGAGAGCGCCCCAGCCCCTCCGAAGGAGAGCGGTATGCCTTGTCCCTTATCCGATAAGAGGGCTCGGATTTCCAATTCATCCGCTTTCTCCGGGGCCTCGGAGTTCTACGGCCCAACTGCACAACCCACGCTTGTCTCCATATTGCATATTATGGCTTCAGAGCCCTTTGCGAGCTGTTCTGGGCGCCGAGGCTCATTTCGCGGCCGTGGAGGAAGTTGTTCGCCTTGTGCCCTGCTCTCGGAGGGGTCGATATATCAAGTGGGCGGAGCCGAACTATGGCGATCGCCGACCGGATATCTATCCGAACCCTAAGGAAGGCGTCAAGACAGGCCTTCGTAATGGTTTTATATAGAAGATGTCCTCCGCCGACCCTCGTTCGGATCGGCCTCCCGAGTTCAATAATGCTCCTTGAAGAAGCGCCTAAGCTGGCGCCCATGGAGTTCTCGTGAGGGTAAAATGACAAGGACGCCCTTACCCGATGAGCCGGATAAGGTAGTTAACTCATTCGGACCGACCATGATCGGGTCATGGCCACATGCATTATGCGGGGGTGCTGCTTCAAGATAGAGGCCACCCCATGTGGGATTTCAACGGGAGGATGATGCTACCCGCCGCGCCGTAAGGGGCCGGATCGGTTGCCGCTCGACGAAGGTCTTGTCCGCATTGTACAAGGGAGAAGAGGAGGAGTTCTCCGCCAATCCATAGGGCGGATTTTCTATGTACAATCCTCCAAGCCGGGTAAGCGGACACTTTTTGCCCATCTGCTCCATATTCCCATAGTTAAGTACCTTATCTTGTGATTTCAACGCAGGAATTGCGCCGGGCCATAAAGGATATAAACAGCCTCCTCCACAACCCGAGGATCCGAACGTTCCTCGATCCGCCTCCCAAGAGGATCCCATATTCGTGGAGCTGATCGATGGGGTATTTCACCAATCGAGCATCGACAATGCCTTGGTGGCTATTACGCCGATTATCCCGGACTGCTCCCCGCCTCACAAGTAATCGAGACCAAGTCCTAATACTCAAGATGATCCAGCCGTGTTTATTTTTTTATCACCGATACCAATGGTGTTTTGCAGGGAGGATCTCGAGGCGAATGCCGAGCCCGTGGCGACTAGCTAATGTGGGACCGCGAGGGCGGTAGGCTAAAGAGACACGCAGTCCGGTCGAGGCACCGACACAAGAGTAAGGCTGCCTTATTCCAAGGTATTATTCTTACGATGCATACTAATTGTCGGTGTACTAGAGTAGGGGTACCCTAGTATCCCGAATTCGTGCACGGGCAGTTGCAGCACCCCGCGGCAAGGCTTGCCGGGTGACCGCCAAGGTCCTCCGTGGTTCTTTTGGAGCCATTTAAGAACAAAGTATTCAAGCCAAGGAGACAAGGCCCCGGCAAGAGGAGCTTGCCGGGAAGGCCACCCAAGGCATCTAGGAGACAAGACCCCGGCAAGAGGAGCTTGTTGGGAAGGCCAACCAAGGCATTCAAGGAACTTGCCGCGACGCCGCCATGCGCCCCTTAAGAAGGCCCGTGAGCGACAAGCTTCCGGACGCAACGAGGCAACAATCAAGGCAAGGCGCTTGTCGCGCAAACTACCAATCAGACTCTGCGCCCAAAGACATTCGCTAACGTGTCGCCTCGACCTTCAGCGCCGCGGGCAAGAGATCTGCAGCGCGGCCGAGCGCTGTGGGTGTTTACGCCGACAAGATTGCCATCGGGGTAAGCGGTGGCGCTCGACGGTCCCTCGTTTGCACTGCTTTGGGTGACGAGACGGGCATTTAATGCCTTTGTCCCCGCCGCCGTGGTTAGGTATGATACACCGCATGTAGTTGTACCAACCGCAACTCCTTTTCCATTTTTGCCCTTGTCTACGCTGCCACCGTCGGAGACCCCTTGAGCATATAAAAGGAGGCCCATGCGCAACGAGAGGGGGTTCAAGGCAGAAAACACTCACGCTAGGCCTCTCTAGCAGCTGGTGTGTACAGTAGCACCCGCCCCTAGCAAGAACTCAATACACCTGCATAAGCAGCAGAGGAGGCATCTCCGAGAGCTCAAGCTGGGTAACCGCTCGTGTGCTTCGCCGATCCGCTTTTCAGGCGACTCTCCGCCGCCAACCGAAGGGCTCGGTCCGCCGTCCCATAGGTGTTCGTGGGTCGATCAGCTTCCCGACATCTTTGGCGCGCTGTAGGGGGCGCCGAGGTTGTGTGAACCTGATCCGCGCCCACACGAGCCAGATCTTCATCTTCTTCATCGACATGCCACCGAAGAAGAAGGCTTCGCGCGGCAGCCCGTTCGCCCATCGCCGAACCCACCACCACCGAGCAAACTAGTGGTGGGTAGACGCCGGGCGGAAGAACGGGCGCCGACGAGGGAGCCCACGGTGCTATCAAGTCCAAGGACAAGGCTGCGCAGACTTCAAGCGTCCAGACATGCACCGCGCCCATCTCAGAGGTGCGGACCGACAGCGCCATCGCATCAGCATTCATACGCTCATAGGCCAAGATCGAGCTGGTGGATCTCGGATGCTCAAGACCAGCATGCACGCCAACATGCAGCACAAGCGAGGCACGGTCGCTTAGACGGGATACCGCCCTTCTAACATAGTTAGAAGTCCGGAGCATATCCCGCCTCGCGCTGCTCGCCATCGCCACCCACCACTCAAAGCAGGCTTTGGCGAGCTCAATCGCCCTCGGATTACCCTCCAACAGCCGACAAGGTCGGCGAATGGAGGGCCACCATTCAGAGTCTCATCGCTATGCCAACGGCGCACATTCGCTGCAACCGAGTGCACCGGCCGCCGCCGCAGACTGCGTGCACGAGCCGATGGCGATTTAAACCGGGGGTGCAACCACCGCGGCACTCTCCACCTCGAAGGTTAAGATCGCCGACTCGTCGGATCCAACTCGACTGCGACTCCACCGCCTCATCGATCCACGAGCTCGCCGCGATCAGCGCCAAGTTCTTCACGAACGACAAGAAGAAGACGCCGAACTCGTGATCGAAGCGCCAAGAGAAGCGCCGCGCCAATCCGACCAGCGCTACTGGACCCTCCGTCGACATGCATGCGCCAGGGGAACCAGCGACTTTGCCGTGACGCGTAGGTTGCCCCACGCTCACTCGTGAGCTGCGGCAAGTCCAAAGGGCCCAAAGAAGAAGAATTTCGCCGACGCATTCGTAGAAGTACGACGGCAAGACGCACCCGCCGAGTTCCTCAAAGATTCACACCATCGCGTGCAAGCTAACGGGGCGTAGACGACAAGATCCTCGCCAACTACTTCCACCGGGTACTCAAGCCCAATGTCGATCTCGCTCATGCACTTGCCGGACAACCCATATCCTCCTCGACAGATCTATGCCATCAGTTTGTCGGCGTTTTACAAAGCGCCACAAGCCCCATGGCTAAGAAAGCGACCTTCATCTCGCCGCCGTAAGGAAGGAGAACCCCGCGCAAGTACATTCGTGAGATTCAGCCGCACAAAGACAACATCCTGATGTCCACCCCGCCATGTAATCAGCGCTGCTCCATCGAACGCGCGCAACTCGCAGGATGCGGAGGAGATGGCGATGTGCAAGATCGAGACGCCGCGAGCTGTATGCCCTGGCCGACAAGTGTGCACGTGCTGAGGAAGGGAGGAAACTCCCCGGAGAGGATATAGGAGCAGGAGGATCTGATAGTGAAGAGACTGCCCCGGCAAGGAAAAACCGGCGGCGGAACAACAGGAAGAAGAAAGGCGAAGAAGTGCTAGTTGTAGAGCAGTCCGGCAACGGAGGTGGCGCCAAGAAAGCCAAAGCTGGTAGCTCCGGCAAGGAGATTGCCGCGGGCACCGACTACCAGGCTGTGGCGGTCGCCGACAAGCAAGACAGCTCCAACAAGCAATACTGCAAGATCCACCGCACCAAGGGCCATGATCTCCAGAGCTGCAAGAAGGTCGAGCAGCTTGTCGAGCAGAAAAAGGCTGAATACGAGCGACGCCGACAAGGAGAAGGCTCAGAAGGTGCCGGAGGAGCCAGAAGAAACGCCTAGCCGGGAGGACGCCGCAGCAAGGCCAAGCAGCGCAAGGAGACAGACCTCCCGCCGCCGCGACAAGGATGAAGATGACGACGACGATGAAGATATGGATGATGATGAAGCCGACGAGCAGGAGTTCCGTAGAAGCCACGAGGTCTTGTGCGTTGACGGCGGTGCTTCTCGATACTTCACACCGCCAACTCAAGCAAAGGATGCGGGAAGTCAATGCGCGTAACCATCCGTCGAGTCACGCAAGCCTCTCGAAATGGTCCAGCACGCTTATCATCTTTGATATTGAGGATCACCGATCGATCGATAATCGCGGTCCGGTGCTTGCCGATGTTGGTTTCACCAACTATCCGCAACCTCAAGGTCACTAAGATGCTAGTTGATCGCAGGGCCGCTTGAACCTGATCTCCTCTCGGTACTCCGTAAACTCCAGATCCTCGATGGCGAGCTCAAGAGACAGCACATTCCAAGGAATCAATCCGGAAGGAGCAAGTCAAGGAAAGATCACGCTGCCGGTGACATTTGGCAGCGAGTTGAACTTCGTAATCGAGAGGGTCACTTTTGACGTTGTTGACTTTCCATTGCCCTACAATGGGATACTTGGCCGCCCAAAGACTCGCCAAATTCATGGCGGCTCTCACTATGCATACAACATGTCAAGATGCCAGCCCGAGCAGTGTCATCTCTCGCCCTCGGCGACAAGAAAGATGCTCTTATTCGCGCCGACAAGATCTACCGGGAAGCAGCAGCCGCAGCAGATCACAAGTCACTTGCCGCTGAAGCTCCCGGACGAGGAAGAAGACCAAGTCCGCAAGAGCTCGATGCCCACTCCGCAAGCGCACCTCTTCGAGTGCTGCGCTACCGCCGAGGACGCACCATCGAGCTCCACCGCAAGTATAAGAAGACGATGGCAGCTCCACCAGAGACCAAGAAGGTGTCCGCCAAGGAGGACGGCACCGGTGGTACCTTCACCATCTGTGCCACTCGACCCTAAATAGGAAGGCGCCGCTGCTTTCCTCAGGGCTTAACGCCGACGCGTTTGCGGGCAACCGCCCCGACATCCCCGTGTTCCCAGTGAAAGTAATTGAGCACCATCTTGCCGCCTCGCCTTCATGCGCGCCCGCCAAGCGTAAAGTCGTGAAGCGCACTGGAGCGCCAAGAATTCATCGAGAAGAAATCAAGAAGTTGGAAGCAGCAGGCCTTGTCGAGGAGTGCTCCATCCCACGTGGTTGGCCAATCCTGTAGTCGCATAAGAAGGCAAACGGGAAATGGAGGCTTTGTATCGACTTTACCGATGTTAATAAAGCTTGTCCCAAAGACCCATTTCCTTGCCGCCAGATCGACCAGATTGTTGACTCCACGGCCGGATGTGATTTGCTTTCGCTTTGATGCATACTCAGGATACCATCGATCTTCATGGCATAAGAGGATGAAGAGAAGACCGCATTCATCACCCCATGTGGCACATACTGCTTTGTACGAATGCCTTCGCTTAAAGAATGCTGGTTCAACATTTGCAAGGGTAGTCCATGACGCTTTTGAGCCGCAAATGCACGTAAATGTGGAAGCGCATATGGATGACATAGTGGTCAAGAGCAAGGACAAGGCGACTCGATTCAAGATTTAGATGATACCTTTGCAAATCTGCGCAAGATCAACCTCAAGCTCAACCCCGAGAAGTGTGTGTTTGGAGTTCCTCCGCAAGCTTCGGTTCTTCGTGGTCTCAGCGGGAATTGAAGCCAATCCCGACAAGATCAAGGCCATTGAGCAGATTGAAGCACCAAAGCGCCAAGGATGTACGAAGACTTGCCGGTTGCGTAGCTGCTCTCAAAGAGGTTTATCTCTAGGTCTGCCGAAGCGCCTCCGCCATTTTTCAAAATATTGAAAAGGTAGGTCCAATGAAATGGACTCGAAGCGGAGGCTGCGCCGCAGACTTGAAGAGATACATGTCCTCCACTCATCACTTGTCGCACCTAAGCCACAAGAGAAGTTGTTGCTATATATAGCGGCAACCAATCAAGTGGTTAGTGCTGTTAGTAGCGGAGAGGGAGGCGGATAATGAGCCGGCAACCACGCGCACGATCCAGCGACAAGCAAGGAACTTCACCGCAAGCTCGTCCCGATAAAGATGGATCTCAAGCAGCGCAGTGAGAAGATACAAAAAGAATGGTGCAGCGCCTAGCTTATTTTGTCACCCTTCCGCAGGGGCTAGGTCAAGGTACTGTGTGCATAAATTGCTTTTCGCCTTCTCATGGCCTCGAGAAAGCTACGCCATTACTTCCAAGCACATGAGATCACAATCGCCACTGCTTTCCGCTGAAGAGGATACCGCAAAATCCGTAAGCAACAGTGCAGGATTGTCGAGTGGGCATCGAACTGCAAGCTTTGGCCTCAAGTTTGAGAGCACCTCAACTATCCAAAGCAGTAGCATTGGCGGAGTTCATAGCAGAATGGACGCCAACACAAGACGAAGAAATTCCGTAAACAAGCATCCCCTGCTAAGGAAGCAAGCAAAGAGTGGCTGATGTACTTTGACGGTGCCTTCGCTGCAAGGTGCCGGTGCCGTGCATACTTGTCGCACTCCACCGGAGAGCACCTCAAGTACGTAGTCCAGATGCACTTTCCCAAGGAGCAAGCAACGAACAATACCGCAGAGTATGAGGGTTTGCTTGCCGGTCTCAGATCGCAGCAGCACCTTGGGATCAAGAAGCTCATTGTCGTGGGTGACTCACACCGTCATCCACCAAGTAAACAAGAATTATCGAGTCCGCTGATGGAAGCTTATGTTGATGAAGTGAGAAAGCTAGAAGAGCACTTTGACGGCCTACAAATGGAATATGTTCCAAGAGCTCAAAACGATGTTGCCGATGGTCTCGTCAAGCGCGCCAGACTTAAGTTACCTCGTGGAACCAGGATCTTTGTGCTCAAGCTGACTCAACCGCTCTGTAACGCCATCAACCGGACAGAGCAAGAAGAGGAAGTTGATTTCTAGTGACTACTTTCCGCAGAGCTCCCCAAGCCGCCAAGAAGGTCCCCAAGATCAACACCAAGAGTGCCGAGGAGCAGTTCATCGACAAGCCCTACGGTTTGTTCCGCTGAAGCGACGCCCCGACAAATTTTGCTCCCAAGCTTGCCGGGAACGCTAAGCTTCGCCGAGCCGCAGTTCTCGCCAGAGAAGCAGATGTTCCCGCAAGCAGCAGATGTGCCTTTAGTCCTTGTTGTCGAGCCAAGAAGCTCCAAAGATGGGCACGGCAGATTGTCCGCTTCTTCGACAGAGAACTTCCAAGAGCAAGAAGGAGCGGAAAGAGTAGCCCGGCAATAAGTATGTACCAGTTTGTCGACAACACACTGCATGTAAGAACACTCAAAGGTGTGAAATTGAAGTGTATTCACCGAAGACGGATGTAAGTTGTTGGCAGAGATACATGGAGGCATATGTGGTCACCACATTACAAGAAGAGCACTTGCCGCAAAGTGTTCCGGAAGGTTTCTTTTGGCCGACAGCCCTCCGTGATGCAACCGCACAAGTAACCAAGTGTGAAGCGTACCAGCCCATTCCAAGCAGATACACCAGCCAGCTCAAGCTCTCCAGACGATCCCTTTATCCTCGCCATTTTCGTCCGGGGCTCGACATCTCGCCCCTTTCCCCGAATCGTTGGGGCTTTGAGTACTTGTACGCTGTAATCGAATGTTCACAAAGTGGTCGGAAGTGGAAGCAAGGAGGAAGGTGACAAGACAAATAGCCAAGTTCTTCAGGTCGATTGTTTGCCGCTTCGAATCCCCAACAGATTATCACCGACAACGCACGCAATTCACGAGCCGCACCTTCATGCAGTACGTCCAAGATCTTAGCGCCAAGGTCTGCTTCGCTTCTGTTGCTCATCCGAGAAGTAACGGTCAAGCGGAGAGGGCAAATGCTGATGTAAAATCCCAAATTTCCTATTTGGAATGTTTTACAATTATAGCTAAGCATCTATGCATCCTGTTTGAATTTGAATGCCACTTGGAGTTTCAGAAGATTTTGAGTTTTGAATTTGAATTCAAACTTTGGCAAGTGGGAATCATTTCAAAAACCTAAGCCTGATAAATACTTGAGCAAAAGTATGAGAGGAGTAAACATGACACTCCAAAAATATCAGAGGAAAACAATGCCAAAAGTTTTGAATTCAAATTTGAATTTTATTTGAATTTGGAAAAAAATGATTTTTTATAAACTTTGGATTTTGCCCTCGAAAATGTTCAAATGATAGGAATATTCCCTGATCATTTTGATATATATATATATGTCTTATATAAATATTTATATTTTTCTCTGCTTTTATTTTTCAAAAGGAATTTAAAAGAAAAAAAATGCCAGCACTACCAGCCGACCGCCCAGCCAAAGACTGGCAACCCCCGACCGCCCAGCCAAGAGCCCACTGCCAAATGACGGCCAGCGAGCCAGCTCATCCCACCTCGCCTCGAACCTCTTCGCCTTGCTCGCCTGATCAAGCCCCCCTCTCTTCGCCAAAGGGCCCCCACCTCCTTCAACCCTCACCCACGAACGACCGCCAGCTGCCGATCCCGTGAGATCCGGATCCGCCACGATCTCCTCGCCTCGCTTCTTTCCCTCGCCAAGCCGAGGACCCCTATAAGTACCCTCCCGCAGACCCCATTCCCGCCTCGCTGAACCCCTCCTCCTCTCACGCCACGGAGCCCGAGCCACACGCCGCCATTTCACTCGCCGACGCCTAGCCTCCCCGAGCCTCGCCGACCCACCTGTAACCCCCTCCTCATCGCCTCAAGACTCACGGGACCACTCACGCCGACCTCCCGATGACCGGAGAGGCTAACACACTCGCCCGCCACTGCCGAGCTCCGGTAAGCCACCGACTCCACCCCCGCCGTCCGATCTCACATCCACGGCTAGATTAGAACACCTCAAGGGGTATGTTCTTTATAAAAAACGGTTCGCCCGCCTCAGCTATGGTTTAATTTTTAGTTAGGTTTTATTTATTAGATCGGCCCGATTCAGTTTAACCGTAGGCCCATTTTAGTTATATTACGTGCAGTTCGTTAGCTAGGCCCATTTAGCCTTTTTTCTTTATTTTCGTTTTTCTGTTTTAGCAGAATAGTTCCAGATTTGAAAAATTCATATCTTTTATTCTACTCAATATTTTTGAGTGATTCTTTTTTTGTTGGTTTGAAAATTTTCTATAGTTTCTGTAGAAAATATATTTAGCTATGTTAAAATTATTTATAATTGCTTTAATTTAGTTTTAGTCAGAATAGTAAATCTGTTATAACATGAGTTAGGAAAATTATTTTTATATGATTCTTTTTGTCCCAACTTTATTTTGACATTGTGTAACCGTAGGAATTAATTTGGGTATTTTAGGATTAATAAAAATAGTTTCTAGCAGAATCTTATTATTCTTAATTAATTAACTAGCTACTGTTTTCTTATTATTTTAATTAGCAAAATAATTTATTTTTCACATGTGATTGATTATTCTAGGATAGTTTCTGTCACTTTATGGGATGAACTTTTATTTATAATAAATAAAACTTCTATTTTATTTTTCTTAATAGAAATTGAATTAGGCCTAATAGGAGTTTCATAATAGATTTTAAATTGATTCTTTTTGCTCCTAGTTGCTTAAAGCATCCTTTTCTGTTAAGTTAACAAAAAACTCATGCTTAGGTCATGTTGAGAAAAATTTTGTTAGGTAAAACTATTTTTAGTTGTTGCTTGAAGTAGGAAAACTTTGAGTTGGATTTCTTGAGTTTTCTTTGGGTTTTTGATTTGTTTGTTTGGTGTGTTATTTTGTTATTCTATTGTGTTATGTAGTCTTATGCTATATGCTTATTGTGATTATTGTCTGTCTCGGTAGAGTTTCCGGAGTGCGAAGCTTGCTACTACGAGTCCTTAGCTTACGAGGATCATCAGCAAGGCAAGTCTTGATCATGTTATTTCAATACCTATGATTTTGTGCATTAGAAATTATACCACCCCACCATGCATGCAGTAGTTGAAAATTTTGAAGTTATACTCTTGAGTAGTATCATGTGGTAGGATGAACCAATCCCCCTTGTTACCATGACCCCGGGACGAAGTAGTTTATTTTGCTATGCTCGTAGACGGGTTTGGTTGAGTGAATTCATAAGAAAGATATGAGAGTCAATGATGATGACAACCCCATGAACTACAAGATCAAGATGGACTTCGGAATTCACTACTGGGTGGAGGACGGTTGACGGGCACCGGAGAACCCAAAGGGTTGGCCGATGCATGGAGAAGTGCCATGACATCTTATGGAAAGCTTCACCCAGCCATGAAGAGATGGATGGATGCCCCATTGACCGGAAGCTTATTCTGCAGCCGCAAGCCATTATGGGCTCGCTGGGTCAACCCTAGTAGCGACGCTGGCTGGACGGTACTACGAGATGTAGAAGAATGGTAGGATTGATGGGTACCGGCAGAGCTGAAGAACTCTTTGGAAGACCCTGTTTATCTGGTCCCCGCCTTCAAACACCATGAAGTGCTAAGACTTAAAAGGAGGGAATGATTCTTATGGTAAAGTGCGCAAACCTCCGCAGAGAGTTAAAGATCTAATCGATTAGCCGTGTCCCTGTTACGACAATTTGAGCCTCTCGAACTTGGAAGTATTCGAAATCTCAACACTAAAACTAATGAATTAATTTGAGGGGTTATGACTTAATAATTTGGGAATGAGACATTGGTTGGCGGAACCATCTCAATAACTACCAACAATTTGTAGTAATTTGCAAGCAAGTCCACTGTAGTAGGAGAAAATTGGATTTTCGCAAAATGATGAAACTTAGAGCCCCACAGCCAAAATGCATATAGTGTTAGTAATTTTATTATTGTTATTCTCTTCATGACTTGCCACTTTATTCAAAATCTGACTTCTACACGGCTGCAACGCCTTATGTTGCGTAGGTATATTCCGATCAGAGTGAGGCTACGCCCGCGCTGGCGATTGCCCTTGGAGCCGGAGGGACTCGCTGCTTCACGCTCGCAGTTTATTTTAGTTTATTTCTCATGAGTTGGCCTTGAGCCAATTTATTCTCTTGTAATAAAGACTCTATATGAGAATCGTAATAAATTCAGGTGTGATTGAACTTTGATTATTTCATCGATGTACCGTGAGTACCAAAGATGATCTTGGGATGGTATGCATACGTAGATTTGACCGATTTTGGGTCAGGTCGCCACAGAGATGGTATCGAGCACACGCTGACCGTAGGATCGTGAACCCCTAGGATCGGAAGCCATAGGAAGAGACCATTTACTTTGTATCCTTATCATTCCGTAATTCTCCCCTGCTCAATTCTCGACTTCTCCGATTTTCAACATTCTAGATGGTCACGAAGTTCACCCCAGTTTTGCTATCGAGTTTTGCCACCCGACGAGACGATGCCCTTCGAAGGAAGCTGGTCCAGATGGTGAAGAAGTGAAGATTGCTCTCCCTCGATCACCGGAAGCCAACCAATGCACTTCCAACGGATACCCGCCAGTGATCGAGGTGCACATTCCAGGAGAACCTTCGAGGACATACAGAGCCTATTGACTTTGAGTTCACCGACTTCAACTGGATCCTCGAAGGGACATGGCGATCTATCGCACTTGGACATCTCCGAGAGGAGTACAGGCCGAGCTCGATCCATCGACTCGCCATGGTTTCTCACATAGCACGGAATGGAGATATCATCCGCACTGTAGAGGACGACTCCACTCTCTTATATCCAGGACTTGGAGTGTCTCCTCAGAAACGGAGATCCGCATCGCCAGAATCTCAAGGTACACGGAGGCTGTTGTTCCGTGAATCGAACTGGAGGAGAAGGCACACGCAGACTTCCTTAACTATGAGGAAGAAATCGCGACTTCATGGAGAGAGTCGACGACCAAGATGAAGCTTGCCGCAATTGAGGAAAAGATGGACTTCGGAGAGGACCTTTTTCCGAGTGGAGATGATGGACCCTCGTGAGCAATGATCAGACTATGAAGGAGTTCCACCGAGGAAGCCGCAAGAGGAGGCGCCACAACAGAGGACACCACACCGAGGACATCGCACTGTGAGGACGCAAGGATTATTGATGAAGACTTTTAGTCGACCACCATGTTATTTTACTTTTTCGTCGATCGCTTAGGGTCGTTATTTTCGATTAGTCATGAGCTTTTGTAATCGAGATTGAACCATGTTTGAGTGGAATGAATAAATGATTGGTGTGTTTATGTTTGTGCATTCATATGGGTAGTGATAATTTCATTAGACCATTGTTCTATTCTAATTTTCTCATCCACTCCAAAACACCAGATGCCTCCGAGACGTGACCTCGGTCTCAACTTCCCGCCGAGCTCACCCAAATGCTTCAAAGCAGCGTAACGCCATCATGCGATGCTCATCCGTAATCGTAACAACAACAACAACAATCCACCACCGCCGCCACCACCCCTCGCTGACAACTTGACTCGATTCCCGAGGCTGAATCACCGGTGTTCTCTAGCAGCACCGAGCCGATTGTGGCCGATTTATTGGCTCCGCAAGATCCAAGAGAGTTAATCACTGTTGGGAGCACCGATGCAGTAGAAGGTGCGCTTGTCACGACATCAACTTGATGGACCTGCAGCTTGGTGGGAGAACTACACCACCACTTATCCCATCGGCACCATCACCGGGATCAGTTCCCAAGAGCCTTCCGCACCGCCATGTTTCAGCCGAGCCATGAGTCCAAGAAGCGTGAGTTCCGCAACTTACGCCAGGGAACCGTGATCGGGCACAAGACGGGATGAATTCAGCAAATTAGCTCGCTATGCCCCGGATGATGTGGCCACAGATGCCGCAGCAGGAGAAGTTTCAAGGACTCAACGACGAGCTGGGTATGCAGCTTATGGTGGCTATTTGCCAACTACCAAAGAACTGGTAGACAAAGCCATCAGACTTGAAGGCAAGCAGCAGCAGATTGAAAGTCGCAAGCGGAAGTACAGCCAGGGAAGCACAACTCAGAGCTCAAATAGGCCCCTGCTATGCCCCATACTCAGAGGGCATACCCATCACACCCATGGAGGACATAACCATGGAGGCAATGGGAACAATCGCAACCAGACAACAGTCCGGCAATGGCAATGGCAATGGAAACGGTAATGGGAACCAAAGACCGCCCCGCCTCGGCCCAAGGATCTGAGCCACATCACCGCTTCAAGTGCCGTAAAACAGGCACTATGCCACCGACTGCCCGGAGGCCAAGCAGAGGAATGGAAACGGCAATGGAAGCTCAAATAAGAAACCCAACCCTTTCCTCGCGGCTCAGTGAACCACATTGACGGGAGGACGCCTATGATCAGCCGTATAATCGTGGTTGGTAAGTTTTATTGAATTCTGCTCAGTATTGGTACTTTTGATTCTCGTGCAACGATTCATTCATATCAAGGGTAGTTGTGGAAAAGTACGGGTTGCCCACTAAAACCCTTAGAAACCCCCTTCGCCGGGCCCGCAGAGGAGAAATGATGGCAGTGCTTAGGCTGTCATGCAACCTCAACATCGGAACCATAAATTTCCGCAAACCTCATAGTGTTGGAAACCTGCACCTTGGATGTAATCCTAGGCATGGATTGGTTGACGGTTTGAAGGGAACATAGATCGTGCTCAAGAAGTCTATTCTCGCCACCACCCGGAGCGTAAGAGGATCAAGTATGTATCCAGCGAGCGATGAAGAATCAGTGAATTTCTCACGGAGTTGTACAGAGGAAGTGCCAGAGTGCAAGATTTTACCGATGTGTTTCGGAGGAATTACCAGAATGCCACCGACAGGACATTGAATTTCTGATTGAATTATTGCCCAAGACAGCCCCAATATCCAAGAGACCTTATCGGATGCCCCCGAATGAGTTGAAAGAGATCAAGGATCAAATTAATGAGTTATTGGAGAAAGGATATATTCGCCAAGCTCATCACCTTGGGGAGCCCCAGCTTTTTTGGTAGAAAAGAAGGATGGAAGCTTGAGGATGGTTGTGGATTATCGTATACTGAACGGTGACCATCAAGAACAAGTACCTCCGCCGATGATTAATGATCTGCTTGATCAGCTAGTTGGAGCCAAGGTATTCTCCAAGATCGATCTTCGATCGTGGTATCATCGCTGAAGATCCGTGAAAAGGATATACCCAAAACAGCATTCACCACTGTGTATGGCTTATATGAGTATACCGTCATGTCATTTGATTGACTAATGCTCCCGTGATACTTCATGAATTTGATGAACAAGGTATTTATGGAATATCTGGACAAGTTTGTCGTGGTGTTCATCGATGATATACCGATTTTCTCCAAGAGCGAGGAAGAGCATAAGGAACATTTATGCCTAGTTCGAGAAACTTCGAGAACATCGCTTGTATGCCAAGTTTAGCAAATGTGAATTTTGGCTGAAGGAAGTCGGATTCCTGACATGTTATTTCAGGAGAAGGAATAGCAGCTGATCCCGCCAAGGTTGAATCACCACCGATTGGGCCGCCCACCTCACCAAGGAGATTTGCAGCTTTTCTGACTCGCAGGATATTATCGGAGGTTTATTGAGAACTTTCAAAGATTGCCAAACCCATGACCGAGTTGTTGAAGAAGGAAGCCAAGTATGTTTGGACCGAGGAATGTGAAGCCAGTTTTCAGAATTGAAGAACGGTTGGTTACAAATTTCAAAGGTTGATTTTGCCGACATACACAAGGAATACCAGTTTATTAGACGCTTCGCCAAGGACTCGGAGGAGTACTAATGCAGGAAGGTAAAGTTGTAGCTTATGCCTGCATAGCTACGACTCACGAGATGAATTATGCCACACATGATTTGGAGTTAGCAGCCGAGTGCATGCACTCAAGACTGGAGACATTTCCTCATCGGAAACCGCTAGATGTTTACACAGATCACAAGAGCTTGAAGTATATTTTCACGCAGAAGAGTTGAACCTCAGTGCAGGAGATGGCTAGAGTTGATAAAGGACTATGACATGAGATTGCATTACCACCTGTAAGGCTAATGTTGTAGCAGATGCTTTGAGCCGTAAGAGTTATGTGAATACTCCGACAGCAGGAGGATTACCCCAGAGTTAGTCGATGACCTCGAGATCTCCGATCGAGATAGTCCCGAGAGGATATATTGCAACTCGAAGTTCAGTCCACTTTGGCCGAAAGGATTCATGAAGCTCGTAAATCGACAAGGAAATTGATGAGATAAAGCAAAAGATGAATGAAGGAAAAGCTAAAGGATTTCGTAAGGATGAACACGGAGCTATATGGTTCGAGGATCGATTATGTGCCCAACGATCCCAACTCAGAAGCTAATTCTTCAGAGGCTCACGATTCACCGTATTTCGATTCACCCGGTAACACCAAGATGTACCGGATTTGAAGGAAAGTTTCGTGATGTATGAAGAAGGATATTGCCGAATACGTAGCAAGATATGGCGTTTGTCAATGAGTAAAGGCAGAACATCGTAAGCCAGCAGGGTTACTTCAACCTTTGCCGATTCCCGATTGGAAATGGGAAAACTTGGAATGGATTTCATCACAGATTACCCAGACCCGCTCAGTTATGATTCTATCCGGTAGTGGTTGATCGTTTCACCAAGGTAGCTCACTTCATTCCCGTGAAGACTACCTATACCAGTGCTAAGTTGGCCAAGATATACATGACCAGGATCGATGTCTGCATGGAGTTCCGAGGAGTATCGTGTCGATAGAGGAACACAATTTACCTCAAAGTTTTGGAATCGCTTGCATGAAACTTTGGGTACGAGGCTGGAATTCAAGATGCTTTTCATCCGCAGATGATGGATGCATCGAGAGAGTCAACCAGATTCTCGAGGACATGTTGAGAGCTTGTGTGCTAGACTATGGGTCTAGCTGGGATGATAATTTGCCACACGCAGAGTTCTCATACAACAACAGCTTATCACCCAGCTTTGAAGATGACCCTTTCAAGCTCAGACGAAGGAGGTGCGAACACCATTGTCTGTGGATGGTGTTGAGATCGATCACTTTTCGTTCCGACCTTATCAGGGATTCCAAGAGAAAGTCAAGCTGATTCGAGACAGACTCAAGATAGCACAATGAGACAAGAGTTATGCCGACAAGAACGAAGGAAGTAACTTACAAGCGGAGACCGAGCATATTCGTGTCTCACTTCGTGGAATCAAGAGGTTTGGTGTCAAAGGAAAGTTAGCACCCCGATTCATTGGCCCCTACAAAATCCTCGAACGTCGTGGAGAAGTTGCTTACAAGTTGGAATTGCCTGAAGGATTGTCCGGAGTTCATGATGTCTTCCATGTTTCTCACCAAGAAGTGTCATGCCGACATGGCCGATATTCCGTTGAGAGACACAAGGCCCCTAGAGGCCATACAGCTCGACAAAGGATCTGACTTATAAGGAGAAACACGTCCAATTCTCGAGATCTGACCAGAGTCACCCGCAAAAGGTCATCAAGTTTTGCAAGGTGCAGGAGTCACCACTCCGAGGAAGAAGCCACTGGGAGCGCCAAGAAGACCTTCTTCGAGACCACCCGCACCTATTTGTTAGTTAACCCGAATCTCGAGGGCTAGATTCATCTTAAGGTGGTAGGTTTGTAACATCCCAAATTTCCTATTTGGAATGTTTTACAATTATAGCTAAGCATCTATGCATCCTGCTTGAATTTGAATGCCATTTGGAGTTTCAGAAGATTTTGAGTTTTGAATTTGAATTCAAACTTTGGCAAGTGGGAATCATTTCAAAAACTAAGCCTCGATAAATACTTGAGCAAAAGTATGAGAGGAGTAAACATGACACTCCAAAATATCAGAGGAAAACAATGCTAAAAGTTTTGAATTCAAATTTGAATTTTATTTGAATTTGGAAAAATGATTTTTATAAACTTTGGATTTTGCCTCGAAAATGTTCAAATGATAGGAATATTCCCCATCATTTTGATATATATATGTCTTATATAAATATTTATATTTTTCTCTGTTTTTATTTTTCAAAAAGAATTAAAAAGAAAGAAAATGCCAGCACCACCAGCCGACCGCCCAGCCTAACACCGGCAACCGCCTCGACTGCCCAAATTAAAGAAGGCTCACTGATACAAATGACCAGAGCCAGCCAGCCATCTCACCCCTCCTGAACCTCTTCGCCTTGTCGATCAAGGCCAAGGCCCACTCTCTCTCCGCCAAAGGGCCCCACCTCCTTCAACCTCGCCCACGAACGACCTCGCTGCCATTGATCCTGAGATCCGGATCCGCCACGATCTCCTCGCCGCTTTTTCCCTCGCCCAAGTCGAGGACCCCTATAAGTACCCCTCCCCGACCCCATTCCCTCGCCTCACGAACCCCTCCTCCTCACGGGGCCGGAGTCCGAGCTCACTGCCGCCATTTCACTCGCCGACGCCTAGCCTCCCCGAGCCTCGCCGACCCACTGTAACCTCGCCGCCTCAAGACCCGGACCACCGCCGACCTCCCGACGACCGGAGAGGCTAACACACTCACTGGCCGCCGAGCCCGTAAGCCACCGATTCCACCCCGCCGTCCGATCTCACATCCACGGTTAGGATTAGAACACTCAAGGGGTATGTTCTTTATTAAAAAACGGTTCAATCTTGCTCAATGTGTTTAATTTTTAGTTAGGTTTTATTTATTAGATCGGCCCGATTCAGTTTAACCGTAGGCCCATTTTAGTTATATTACGCGCAGTGCGTTAGTTAGGCCCATTTAGCCTTTTTTCTTTATTTTCGTTTTTCTATTTTAGCAGAATAGTTCCAGATTTGAAAAATTCATATCTTTTATTCTACTCAATATTTTTGAGTGATTCTTTTTCTGTTGGTTTGCAAATTTTCTATAGTTTCCGCAGAAAATATATTTAGCTATGTTAAAATTATTTATAATTGCTTTAATTTAGTTTTAGTCAGAATAGTAAATCTGTTATAACATGAGTTAGGAAAATTATTTTTATATGATTCTTTTTGTCCCAACTTTATTTTGACATTGTGTAACCGTAGGAATTAATTTGGGTATTTTAGGATTAATAAAAAATAGTTTCTAGCAGAATCTTATTATTCTTAATTAATTAACTAGCTACTGTTTTCTTATTATTTTAATTAGCAAAATAATTTATTTTTCACATGTGATTGATTATTCTAGGATAGTTTCTGTCACTTTATGGGATGAACTTTTATTTATAATAAATAAAAGTTTTATTTTATTTTTCTTAATAGAAATTGAATTAGGCCTAATAGGAGTTTCATAATAGATTTTAAATTGATTCTTTTTGCTCCTAGTTGCTTAAAGCATCCTTTTCTCGTTAAGTTAACAAAAACTCATGCTTAGGTCATGTTGAGAAAATTTTGTTAGGTAAAACTATTTTAGTTGTTGCTTGAAGTAGGAAAACTTTGAGTTGGATTTCTTGAGTTTTCTTTTGGGTTTTGATTTGTTTGTTTGGTGTGTTATTTTGTTATTCTATTGTGTTATGTAGTCTTATGCTATATGCTTATTGTGATTATTGTTTGTCTCGGTAGAGTTTCCTGAGTGCTAAGCTTGCTACTACGAGTCCTTAGCTTACGAGGATCATCAAGAAGGCAAGTCTTGATCATGTTATTTCAATACCTATGATTTTGTGCATTAGAAATTATACCACCCCACCATGCATGCAGAGTTGAAAATTTTGAAGTTATACTTGAGTAGTATCATGGTAGGATGAACCAATCCCTTGTTACCATGACCCCGGACGAAGTAGTTTATTTTGCTATGCTCAGAGACGGGTTTGGTTGAGTGAATTCATAAGAAAGATATGAGAGTCAATGATGATGACAACCCCATGAACTACAAGATCAAGATGGACTTCGAATTCACCACTGGGTGGAGGATGTTGACGGGCACCGAGAACCCAAAGGGTTGGCCGGGATGCATGGAGAAGTGCCATGACATCTTGGAAAGCTTCACCCAGCCACGAAGAGATGGATGGATGCCCCATTGACCGGAAGCTTACCTGCATCCGCAAGCCATTATGGGCTCGCTGGGTCAACCCTAGTAGCGACGCTGGCTGGACGGTACTACGAGATGTAGAAGAACGGTAGGATTGATGGGTACCGCAAGAGCCGTAAGAACTCTTGAAGACCCTGTTTATTCGTCCCCGCCTTCAAACACCATGAAGTGCTAAGACTTAAAAGGAGGGAATGATTCTTATGGGTAAAGTGCGCAAACCTCCGCAGAGAGTTAAAGATCTAATCGATTAGCCGTGTCCCCGCCATTTGACAATTTGAGCCTCGAACTTGGAAGTATTCGAAATCTCAACACTAAAACTAATGAATTAATTTGAGGGTTATGACTTAATAATTTGGGAATGAGACATTGGTTGGCGGAACCATCTCAATAACTACCAACAATTTGTAGTAATTTGCAAGCAAGTCCACCTAGTAGGAGAAAATTGGCTTTTCACAAAATGATGAAACTTAGAGCCCCACAGCCAAAATGCATATAGTGTTAGTAATTTTATTATTGTTATTCTCTTCATGACTTGCCAGCCTTATTCAAAAGCTGACCTACACGGCTGCAACGCCTTATGTTGCGTAGGTATATTCCATCAAGAGTGAGGCTACGCCTCGCTTGGTGATTGCCCTTTGGAGTCGGATGGACTCGCTGCCTCACGCTCCGCAGTTTATTTTAGTTTATTTCTCATGAGTTGGCCTTGAGCCTAATTTATTCTCTTGTAATAAAGACTCTATATGAGAATCGTAATAAATTCAGGTGTGATTGAACTTTGATTATTTCATCGATGTACCGTGAGTACCAAAGATGATCTTGGGATGGTATGCATACGTAGACTTGACCGATTTTGGGTCAGTCGCCATACTGAAGTGCTTGCGCGGCTCAAGACCAGACTTTCGACAGCTGCACAAGTGCGGAAAGAATCGATTGAGGAGCTGCCGTGATTCTTTGGTAGATCGTAATAACGCCAAATCGAGCCACTAGCCGCATACACCTTTCGCCTAGTCTATGGAGCAGAGGCAGTTCTCCCCACGGAACTCAGATACGGGTCACCTCGAGTGCTCGCTATGATGAGTTTGAGCAAGAGCAACCGCGACAAGATGACGACCGCTTCCTTGAGGAGGACCGCTTCAGTCATTGCACGAGCTGCTCGTTACAAAGAAGCTTTGCGCCGCTACCATAGCCGCAGTTAATGCCGAAGTCTCGAGGAAGGCGACCTTGTTCTTCGCGCGCTCAGTCCGCCAAGAATTCCAACAAGTTGACGCCAAGGGAAGGCCTTACCGGGTGAAACGAGTCACTAGGCCTCGGGCGTTGTCCGCTTTGAGACCAAGATGGCATTCCGTGAGCAACTCCTCGAACATTGAGCATCTTCGCAAGTTTTACTCAGATGCTGTTGTCGAACCTGTTCCGCAACCACCTTTGTACAAGTCTTGCCGATGTTGCATGTAATCCTTTGTACAAAGCCGGCGACACCCCTGCATAAGTAAAGCTCATGTGCTCCGCACATCTTGTCAATTTCATGCTTTCTATTGTATTTTGCATGCGTTGTCCGACACTTTGTGCAGCACCTACCCCAAAGAGCAATAACGAGCCGCAAGGTTCCATATCTTTATTTTCTTCTTTCTTCTTGAAGAAAGAAAGGTTCCTCGCCCACAAGTTTGCCGGGGAAGGAGAAGATAATGTGTGGACCAAGCTGCCGCCGAGGAAGTTTCGCCTTACCGGAAGCAAATGACGTAAAAGCTAAGTTGCCAAAGTTTGAGCAATCAGTTTTAAATTTTTGTTATCTTCCTCGAACGACTCAGATTTTGTATGGAAAACATGTGCGGAGGAACTAACTCGTGGCTAGTTGCGCCTTACTTTGTTTCGAGTCCGCTCAACAACTTAAGAGAGCTGCAACTAGTTGCATAAGGTTTTGTCGTAGAAGCGGCACCGCCAAAGAAGTCTGCCGACGTCTCAAGACTCAAATGGGCCATGCAAAGGTGCTCATACGACAAGTTCCCTAAAAGCGAGGGCAAAACATACAAAGGAAGGAATCAAGTAAAGGAAATAACATAGCAATTACTACCTGAAATAGAGTTATATTACAAGATAGCTTGTCGCAGCTCTAAGAAGTTGTTCTCATAACATGACCAGCAGCGACAAAGAAAAGAGAAAACGGGCAGCCTAATCTACGCGATCGCCATCAACCCTCTTGATCCCGCTCACCCTGTCTACAATGGGTGCGACAAGGGTCTTGAGCGCTTCCACATCAGCATCCGGCGGCAAGGACTTGAGGACGCCAGGAGGTTGAGGCCTGGGTTGCGGAAGGCCACCTTCATCAAGACTTTTGAAGAGCTCCTCGACAGATCCGGGCGCGACTCGCCGGCCAGCTGCTTTGGGATCTCTTCCCGAGTCGCTGGAGGGCCGCCGCCACGCCTCTTGAAGAACAAGCTGAGCTTACGCTGGGTTGGAGGTTCTCATCGGAGGAATACCGAGATCATCCATCCCCACCGCGCCAGCCCCGTCGATGGCTGCAAAGAACATCCACGAGACCTCGGTCCAAAGGGTCCACATTATCCTCGAAGTGTTCTGGGCGGCGGCAAGGCCACCAAGCAGCCTCGTCGGCCTTGATCTTCTCCTTCAAGGCCACCTCCTCGCCTCCCGGCGCCTGGCCCAGCTGCCTCGAGTCAAGGTGGTCAGCTTCAACTCAAGATCTGCGTTGGAGTCCTTGGCGGCGCTGAGCTCCTTGTCTCCTTCGTGAGACGGCCCCGCAGCTCGCCAAGAGTGTAGGCGCCCTTCTCACGCCATGCTTGAGTGCAGTAAGCCTCGCCGCCTCCTTGAGATTTGCCTCCACTGCATCACCTTCGCCTCCAGCCTCCTTCTTGGCGGCCTCTGCAGCTGCGGCAGATCCTTTGCTTCCTTGAGAGCCCCGCCAAATGTTTGCTCGCGCCTGAAAGCTCCTCCTCATGGCTGTCAAGGTTAATCTTCCGCTGCGCCTAACTCGCCTTCCTCAAGCAGACAGCTTCTCGCAGCAAGCCGTTGTTGTTTTTCAACTTCAGCCTTCTCGAGGATGAAGGCTTTGCGCCTCGGCGACTTGCTCCCGCCTCCACCGCCAGGATCGGAGAGCTTGGTTGAGGCCCCGAGCTCCTCCGCTTCTTCGATGTCTCGCTTCCCGCCGCGACAAGCGCTTCCCGGATTCCAGCTTGGCTGCACGGGCGCAGAGCGACAAGAGCTTCCGCCGCAATGCCTTCCTCAGACTGCCGCTGCCGCCGGCCGACCAGCGCCACCAGCGGAGGTGAGCAGCTCTTCATCAAAGGTCTCTCCTTCGACCGGCGCCGAGCTCGACACCTGTGGGAGCTTGATGAAGACGCCATCGCCGACCTTCGATAGGCGCCAGTCGGGCTCTTCGAGCTCGACTCGCAGCAGCAGCGGAGGGATCGGCGGTCGGCGAGGCGCCTGGCGCCCCGCTGCCTCGGGCCGCTGCGATCGCTGACCTCGCCACTTCATGGCGACAGCTTTGGCGGCTCTTCGCCAAGGGCTCACACAAGCCAGCTCCTTCGATGGCGGCGATCGCTGGCAAGTTGCTGGCCCCGCCGGCGCACTCGGGTTCCATTGGCTCAGGCGTATGGATCTGACGACCGAAAAGAAAGAAAAGTCAAGCAAATATCAAAAAAAGAAAATCAAGAAGAGGAACACAAGGGCAGTTTTCAAGCAAAAGGATTACCTACACTTGATCTCGCATATGGTCTCAACCAATCAAGGGTCAGCTGTGATGTCCCTTGCCGGAGAACTCGCCCTTGCCGAGACGCCTCCTTGCCGGAGAGCACTCCTTGCCGGGGATCCTCCCTTGGCGTGTGGTCAAGCAGATGGCATTTCGGAGCGGCTTCCCGCACTCCGGTGAGGCTGCTCGCTTCCTACAACAAACCAACAATGATATCAAGAAAGAAAGAGCACCCATGCACGCCTAACAGCAGGAAGTAAACCATACACTTACGCGGGGCTGCTTTGGGGAAGGGGTTGCCGGGTCCGCAAGGTGGTCTCGACACGCCTCTTGCTGCCATGTGGGTTCATCCTCGATGACAATTACCGACCTTGGCTCTTCGACGCCTCTAGGCCAGCCCCAAAAGGAATTGGTTCAGAGGAAGCAAATCAGATACAAGACAAAGCAACAGATTGAAGAACTACAAGCACAAAGAAAGAATCTTACTCTTCTTCTTCCTCGAGCTGAGCGCCGAGAGATTGAATTCGCGCCCGGCGCGACGAGCCGAAAGAGTAGGTTCCTTGGCCGCCATGGTGCAGGAGCTGTGGTCCCAAGGCCCTGCCCAGCTAAGCCGCGAATAGCAGGAGGTGCTCCTGCTGCAACAAAGGTTGCATGCTGGGGCTGCCGGGCACAGCGCCGCGGTTGTTGGGTCTGCCCGCCGCCTGCCATTTCCCGCCTTATGGAGATGCCTTCTTGGTGGAGCTGGGGCTCCGCCAGGCAAGCTGTCTCAAGGTGGGGAGGAGGCGCCTCGGGCTCTCGCCGACTCAGCTTCGGCCCAACAAGCTCTTCCTCACCGCAAGCTCCTCGCCGACAAGGCTTGCCGCCGCTGCCTCTCGCCTCCACGGTGAATCTGAACTGCCATGCAGGCAGCAGCTGCCGCCTTCTTCCAGCTCGGTATGGCGAGAGCTGCATCTCATCTTCGGTGGTGTCGCGGGTGAGGCCTTCGCTTCATCGGGCGGACCGCACTTCTACCAAAGTTGCTTAAAGAACGCCTCAAGACGATGTCATCTCGCAGTTTTGCCAAGTTGGGACAATTCCATGTGAGTCTCACAACGCATCATTGCACGGATGCGGTCGAGCGAGGAATTGTTGCACAGCGGAACGACACCCTCGCAACATGAACCATTCAGATGATCAGGATCGTGCTTGAACAGTTCCAAGAGCATCGCGCCCAGCCCAAGACAAGGAAGTTGAAGTTGAGGCCCGGACGCAGCCTCATGATATCCGCCGATGACTCGAACTCCCAAAGCGGGTCTCCTCCTCCGCGCAGGGGGCGGCGCGGCGACGAAGAAAGTCTGCGCTAACGGCGCCTACGGTGAGCCCGGCAAGTCTAAGGCGAGATCCAAGGACGGCAATCTTCAGCCTTAGCGCCTTCCGGGGCCACGGTATCCAATCATTGCCACAAGACTATTGGGGTTTGGCGCAAAAGAATGGCTGCGGTTCTCTCGACAATCCAAAGACCACCGCTTCCATTCCTCCCACTTGTCATGAGCTCTCCCTCCGTATAAGCTTCCTTCTTTCCAATCCTCGAGATCCAAGCGATTCCACGGAAGAGGCTCCTCTCTCAACTCGGGGCATAAAGAAGTGGCGGAAAAGGGCTACGTTGGGATGGATTCCACAAAGTTTTCGCAGAGATGTGCTAAACTGCCATGGTCAGACAGCATTGGGGTGAAGTCAAGGAGGCGGAACCCGAGGTGTTCATAATATCACGTAGTACCAGAGAAAGCGGGCGAGCCCGCAGAGAAGAACAGCCAAGAAAGGGTATCCACTGAGCCAATTCAGATGCGGCAGCTGGGAGTACCTTCGTGCGGATGCGCCAAGGCTCACGACTGTAAGAGGTAGTAGTACTCCCTCGAGCCTTCATGGTGAGCTGAGGGGGAAGATTGCCCGCTTTTTCAGAGCGCCATGAGCCGCAAGGCCGGCCGACTTCACGGCCTTCCCTTGTCAGCTGGAGCCATGGCGGAGGTGGTGGGGGAGATCGACGGCTGGTGGTGCTGGTGGCGATGGGGGTGAGCGCTGCCTCTTTTCAGCCTTGGGAAGAAGGGGGAGCAGCGGAGGTTTTGGAGATTGGAGCAGAATCGGCGAGATGGGCGACCTGCCCCTGCTTCCCCGCTTATAAAGAGGGGGGTGCAGCATCTGCCTTCCGAATAAAGAAACCACCCACGATCTCTCCCACGACGCCGCATTCGACGCAGGCTGCTCGTGGGGGACGTGGTGGGTCCGGAGCGAGTTATGGTGTAACCCAGGCCGTGTGTGCCTGTTCGCTTTTGGGCCCGCCCAACAGCCGAAGACTATGTGTGGCCCAGGCCCGGGCTCCCTGCCGGTGTACTAGAGTAGGGGTACCCTAGTATCCCGAATTGCACGGGCAGTTGCAGCACTCCGCGGCAAGGCTTGCCGGGTGACCGCCAAGGTCCTCCGTGGTTCTTTTGGAGCCATTCAAGAACAAAGTATTCAAGCCAAGGAGACAAGGCCCCGGCAAGAGGAGCTTGCCGGGAAGGCCACCCAAGGCATCTAGGAGACAAGACCCCGGCAAGAGGAGCTTGCCGGGAAGGCCAACCAAGGCATCTCAAGGAACTTGTCATGACGCTACCATGCGCCCCTGCAAGGCCCGACGAGCGACAAGCTTCCGGACGCAACGAGGCAACAATCATGCAAGGCGCTGCCACGGCAAACTACTAATCTGCACCAAGGCCCGCACATTCGCTAACGTGTCGCCTCGACCTTTCCAGCGCCAAGGTGGCAAGAGATCGGGCGCCAGCGAGCACGGTGGCAAGCGACGATGACAAGATTGCCATCGTGGTAAGCGGTGGCGCTCGACGGTCCCTCGCTTGCAATCGCTTGGGCGACGAGACGGGTCATTTAATGCCTTTGTCCCCTGCCGCCGTGGTTAGGTATGATACATCGCATGTAGCTGTACCAACCGCAACTCCTTTTCCATTTTTTCCCTTGTTCACGCTGCACCTGCCGGAGACCCCTTGAGCATATAAAAGGAGGCCCATGCGCAACGAGACGGGGTTCAAGGCGTAAAACACTCACGCTTAGGCCTCAAGTAGCTGGTGTGTACCGTAGCACCTAGCCCCCCTAGCAAGAACTCAATACACCTGCATAAGCAGCAGAGGAGTGTTATCTCCCGAGAGCTCCGTTGGGTAACTGCCGTGCTTCACCGATCCGCTTCTTCAGGCGACCTCCGCCTCACCGAACCGAAGGGGCTCGGTCTCGCCGTCCCATAGGTGTTCGTGGGTCGATCAGCTTCCTCGACACTAACGCCTGTGCTCTCCTTTTTTAGGAAAGAGGGCTCACGGACTATATCCGGAGAGATTGCCAATCAAGCTTCCACCAGCCAGCCCAAAGCCAGTCCAAGGCAGAGGCGAACACGAGGCATGCGCTTGGACGCCTCCGACAGAGGATGTGGACAGACCGTCCGCCACCAATTCCGAGGTGGAGAGTGCCATGAATCACAAAGGCCGCCGACAGTTCTTCAGGACGCTGTTTCTCCCAAGAGGCATTGGACGCCTCAATTCGGGAGATGCGACTTCCCCCGCCGCCAAAATGGTCTAGCCAGAGCCACGGAGCAAAGATGTGAAAGACATGCGGTGAGAAAATTTGATGGTTATATATGTCAAGAGTCTCCAAGACTTGAAACAGCTTAGAATAACTAATTTAAGGATCATTTGTTATGCAGGATCTTACAAAAAGAATACCCAACTGTCTCAGAGCCGGAAGAGTGCAAAGCTCCAACTTTAGGGCCGTGACTAGCTGCTGCAGGGGAGGCCAAGGAGACCCTCTAGTAATATACGCTCAAAGATAAGTATGTTGTGAAGTGCGGCATGTGTGCAAATATGACAATATTATTGCAGATGGCGCCGAGTAGATCCGGACAAGCAACAACTTTTGCGCCGTTAAAGGTCAAGCGAGAGCGTGCTTACGAGGGTGAGGCAGAGAAGAATAATATCCAAGATGCCAACACCCAGCTGGGTGAGGAACTAAAGGATGTTCGTGCTCAAATTGCCGGACTCGTGAAGGAGAATCGACGGCTTCGACGCTGCATTTTTAGTAAGTGCTTGAACGAACTTTGAAAAAGAGTTCGGCGAGGAAGTCGACTAATGTAGTTATGTCTGTAGGTATGCTCACAGTGTCGCCCCGCAGAGGAAATGCCCGGTTATACGGGTGACCTTCTTCCCGAAGCTCACAACCGCATCTAACTATCGGCTCGCCGCCAAAGTGCTATATCGACTAGAGGGGGTGAATAGGCGATTTTTATGAATTCTTCAATGAGGAATTTGCCGTGAGGAAATTCCTAAGTGAAGAACTACTTGCAGCGGAATAAGTACTCAGAAGTAAGCATAAGAGAATGCGGCATGGTCATCATGATGAAATGAAGACAATCAAAGAGTACGTAAAGCGTAAACACAGATAGCACAAGATGAAGACAAACAGATCAAGAAATTGAACTGAGGAAATTGAGAAAGTCTTCACCAAAGTCTTCAAACACAGATATGAATGAACACTCAACACAAGAATGAGGAAATGAAAGAGTTGAGGAAATAGAACCAGTTAGGTTGGTGAAGACAATGATTTGTAGACCAGTTCCAACTGCTGTCTCAGCTTGTACGTCTGTTGAGCGGCTGAGTATTTAAACTCGAGGACACACAGCCCCGACACCCAATACCGAAAGCACGCAGCTCAGACACCAAGTCCTCACCAGATTCTCCTTGAACTAAGGTCACACAGACTCTCGCCCAATCACTGTGGTAAGTCTTCAGCGACTTCCAAACCTTCACAGACTTGGTCACTCGGCGATCCACAATTCCTCTTGATGTTTCTAGACCATGACGCCTAACCGTCTGAAGAAGCACAGTCTTCAAAGGTAATAAGCGCCGGATCCACGCAGGATCAATCTCTTCAAGGATGCTCAATCACTTTGGGTTTGTAGGGTTTGGTTTTGGTTTTTCCTCACTGATGATTTTCGCCAAAGTCCTTGAGGATGGGTTGCTCTCAAATGACAAGTGTCAAGTTCTTCTCGAGCAGCCAACCAGCTAGTGGTTGTAGGGGCGGCTATTTATAGCCTAGGGAGCAGCCCGACATGATAAGACATAAATGCCCTTCAATGATATGACCGTTAGGTGGATAAGATATTTTGGGACAGCAAGCAAGAAGAAAAGAACGGTCGGAAATTTGACTCTCAAATTCCTCGTATATCATGTTCTCATCGTAGGCAATCCAGACCGGCGAATTCCTAACTCCTCGCCGAATAAATTCTCAACACTGTAAGAACTTCGCTCTCACATCAAGAAATTGACTGAACTGTATGAGATTTCCAAAGGCTTCACTCAAGGGATTGGTAGGTGTAGGATTTTGAGTTGAGCATCACATGGAAATTTTTCCTTAGTATTTCTCGAATTCCCTTTAACAAGACGGTGTTTCCTATGACTCAAGAAAGAGAAAACGAAACTACGAAAACAAAAGTCTTCACGCTTCATGTTCCTCAAATGAATACCAAGTCTTCAAGGTCACACCAATTTCTTCACTTTCAAAGTCTTCGTAAAGTCTTCGAATATCAAAGTCTTCAACAAGAACTTCATTTTAGGGTCGATTTTCTCTCAAATATCAAACTCCTCATAGACTTATAGACCTGTGTACACTCATAAACACATTAGTCCCTTAACCTATAAGTCTTCAATACACCAAAATCACTAAGGGCACTAGATGCACTTACAATCTCCCCTTTTGGTGATTGATGACAATATAGGTTAAGTTTTCAACGGGATAAACATATGAAGTGTAAATACTGATATTGAGGAATTTGATTGCAAGATATAGAAGAACTCCCCAAGATGTGCATAGTGAGGAATTTGCTTTTGAGGCAATGCACATTTGAAGAGTTGAATCATGGAGATCTCCCCTATATCTTGTAATTCATACACGATTTGACATATAATATGAAGAATTTGAAATGCATGATGAAATATGGTGATCGATGTAATTCAAAGATGCGGTATTAACATATAATGAGGAATAAGCATGCAGAGGAACACATCAAAAGTATCGAGCACCATCGGGTTTAAGATTACAACTCGATCCAATAAAAGTTTCGGAAGAACGAGAGTTGTAACTTAGCAAAAAATTGCCCATATAATAGACCCGCTTGAAGACTAACTCACATTTCTCCCCCTTTGTCATCGAATGACCAAAAGGATCGAAACTGAGGACTAACGCCCCTGAAGAATTTCAAGTTGATGAAGGAGCGCCAGCGTTGTTGGGGTCGGTTGTCGTAGTAGGGCCTGCCGCAGTGTCGTCCAAGTCTTCATTTTCATCGTTGTCTCGCGATGAAGAATAGGAGCTGGCCACCAAGGAAGGAACTTTGACCTTCTTGTATTTCTTCTGAGGAGGTGCGACTCACCAAATTCTTCCTTGAGACCCATTGTCTTCGCTTCTTCCGCTGTTGTAGACATTAGAAAGAACAGCCCAAAAGCGTTGAAGGTTTCATGGAGGTAGTATTGGTTTTTCTTCACCGCATTGTGTGTAGAGGTCATGTTGTGAAGAATTGAACCAAACCGACGCTGACCCATTTATGATTGCGATCAACCTTCCGATGAAGACCGAGGAGTAACTCACGATCACCATCACCCGGTGCCGTGGCTTGAGGATTTTGCTTGGCCGAGGTATTGGCGGCAGAGTCATGTGTGGCGTAGTCATCATTGGTGGAGTAGGATGCAGCTTTGTAAATTGACCATCCAATGGACGAATGCCTTCATCTATCACAGCAGTTGCCTTGCCCTTGTCATCACCGAGGAAAATGTCCGCTTGAGGACTTCAATTGGAGGCAAGTAGCTGCAGTGGTTCGTAGTATCAGCCTTGTAATTGAGTGAAGACCTTGTCCCGATGAACCTCATAATCCATGGTGCATAAGGCTTCAGCTCAAAAGGTGACATAGCAATGTTTGCCGTAGTCCTCATGAAGAAATCATGGAAGTTGACGGAACGCCATGAATGATATTGAAAAGCATATTCTTCATGATGCCAACGACTTCTTCATCATTTGAGTCGTGGCCTTTGATAGGACTCATTGTCTTCGCTGTAATCCGATAGACAGTCCGAGGCACATATAGTAATTCCTTGACGAGGAATTTGGTTCGAGGTGCCTGCCCCGCTTCAAAGGCTTCATCAAGACTTGCATGTAGTGATTTGAAAGCTCAGTTCATTGTAGATACAACGAGCACCATCAAGGGAGGATCGAGTGGAGGGCACGGCAATTCAGCTTGTCGGTGCCTTGTAGTGAGTATTTTCACATCCAGTCCAACACCCATGAGTTCACATCTTCAGCGCCTCCGTGATGTGCAGCGCAGATAGAATTGAAGAATGAGTTCTTCATTCCAATCACAGATGTCAAGCAGAAATTTAGCAAGTCCAAGATCGTGAAGAACACCGAGGACTGGCTCAAGCCCGCAGAGATTCCATGTCCACATGAGGAATATGTGCATGATCAAGACTTTGTCTTTGTTGAAGAGCACAGAGGAATAGAAGTTGGCTTGACTAGCAGTCCGTAAACGCCTCTTCCTTATGCGAAGCAGAGTCATATGGGTTGTAATCCGTGAAGAAAACGTGTCGCCAAAGAAGTCTTCAGCCTTGAACTTTTGCTTCGTTGAGAATGGATTCTTTGGCTTTGGCAAAGGAGTGTCGTGAGTTGCATCACGACCTCGAATCGCAATCTCGTGTTCTTCAGCCGAGGAATTTCTGGTTCCTCTACATGTGCAGTCCGAGGATCAGCAAGAAGAGGTTCATCAAAGCTAGTGGCTGGAATTTCTTCATGTACATGATGAAGTGGGATGAGTTTCTTCAGAGCCCATTTGAACTGTTGGAGCAGGGACCGAGGAATCTGTTGGATTGGGGTGAAGAGTGGAGAATTTGGATGCCGACTTTCCCAAAAGTCATCGCTCATCACCGGGCGTTGTGCTTCCAATATCCACATCTTCTTCAATTTCTCAACACCGCCTCTTCACCGTGAACCGAGGCATAGGCGAGGAAATGATTGGGGTTGAAGGGATTGCTTCCACTTCAATTTCTTCATCAATCTGCTCGACGGGCAAAGAGAATGATTTTCTTCATCGATCCGCTTGGGATCTCATATTCTTCACCAAAAGGAACAAGGTCCTTTGATGGCATGGAGGAAATTGGAACAACATCAATGGGATTTTCAAATGAGCTGGTCATTGTCTTCATCTTCTTCGGGTCAAGAATTTGAAGCAGCAGATGCTTTCCTTTTCTTCACCGCAGCTCGCTCGCAGCCTTGGTCTTCTTCACATCGATGCGATGGAAGGATTGAGTTGGTGTAGGCGCAGGAGGAGCCGAGGAATCTGTTTGAATTTCTCAGCGCAATCGATGCAGCTTGTTCTCGACTTCTTCGCTTTCTTCAGCGCACCACTAGTGGATGCCCCGCAATTTCTTCAAAGGCTGGAATGGAATCATCAGCCTCGAACTAGCATTGTCTTCAAGAGCCTGAACTTCATCACGGTGTCGGCATGTTCTTCAACAGGCTGAGCAGAGGCTCCACCGAGGAATTTCTTGTTGCGCTAGCTGCAACATTTGAGAACTTCTTTGTCGATTGACAAATCTGACTTTGGCTCCTTGCCAATCAGCATAATATGAGTCAAATTTGTCGCCGAGGGCTTTGATGTCACCGCATCTTGATAAGTTCTTCATTTGTCATCTTGACAACATTTTTCTTCAGCAGCTTTCTTTTCTCAGATCATGATTTCTTGATCTCTCCGTCAGATCAAATTTCCATTTCTCCTCTTGGATGAAATGAGTCAAGATGTGACTTTGGCCAGTGTCAACTTGAAGTCGCATAGGAGTGTTTGGGTCCTTGTGCCGTAGATCAATGTAGTCTAGGATCGCCTTGATCCAACAAAGAAGGGCATGTGTGCCTTTGGCTCTAGCGGCCCTTTCTTGTCGGTCTCGATGATTTCCGCAAGTTCATCATCATCAGCCTCATCATCTTCGTGTGGCTCTTGAAGGCGACTGTTTCTTCTTGGGACTTGGCCGAGGACCTCGCCCACTGTGGCCTTAGTCTTCAGCAGAGTTGGCCCAGATGAAGAATTTGGTGCAGCCGAGGAACTTGCTGAGACACCAGAGGCAATGGAGATGCTCGCAGTCCTTGGCACGTGGCCGATGCACAGTGCCGAGGACTTTGTCTTAACTGCCGAACTGCCGAGGACTTTGTAGGAGCCGAGGATTTGGGAGGAGCAGAGCAGATGAGGAATTGGCCGTGAGGGCATTGCTGAGGAACTTGGCCGTGAGGGCACTGCTGGTGAAGCACTTGGCTTGTGTGCGGCTTTTTGCCATAGATTTTCTTGGCTTGACAGAGGCCTCAAGGGCAGCAGCAGAGCAGAGTCCTCATTAAATTTCCTCACCGCCTCGCTGGCTTGTCTTGCCAATTTGGCTTGGCGCTGGCCCATTCTTCAGAAAGTCCTCACCACGCTTGATGTCGGTGGGGTCACTTTTTGACCAGTGCCAATGGAGCTCTTGGGCATGGAGGATTGAGAGCTAATTTCTTCATGTACTTTGGAGTAACATATCTGTATTCCTCCATTCCCTTGCCCATCTCCTTTCAATCCTTTGAATGCGCACCTTGCGCTGATTTTTGTTTTCTTTGCCAAACTCAGCTTCATCAGGTGTGCAATAATCAGCATAGATGTCCTCAGTATCTCAAACGCAGTCATGACCTCAGCCTCTTTCCTCCTTTCTCGTGGCTTCTTTCCTTCTCGCCATATTCTTCAAATGAGGAATTTGAACAATCGAATTCTCTCAAGAAGTATGCAACTTTTCTTCGAGGAACGCTGCAAATGAGTTAAGTTGATGAGAACCTAGTGATTCAAAGAATGACATGAGTACCGTGAACAGAGTATAGTTGCGAGGAATTTGGAGAGGTCATATGCTCTCGTAAGGTTTTTCAAAAGAACTAGTTTGAGGAATTTGACCAGATGAGTTTTGAAGAATTTCACTAAGCTTATCTTTGTCTTAGGTTCCAGAGTTGTATAGATCGAGGATCCACACAATTGAGGAATCTTGAAGAAAATCATTGCTTAGAGAAACGAATCAAGAGCATATTTCGTTTGAGGTGTTCATATGTGTGAAGATTTGAAGAATAAACACCTTTGAAGATTTTCGAAGGTTTGAGAATCAAAGCGAGTAATAAAAGTAACTTTTAATTACCCGAATCAAGAACACGATTTAACCGAGAAGTGTAGATTAGAAGTTCGTCAGTTAGATCTTCCACGCCTAACTCGGCGGAGGAAGACAGCTACGGCGCGCGGAGTGAAGATTTCATGGTCGGCGCGAGTACGACGGCGACGAGGTCGAGGCAAGGAAGCTCTTCCTCACCGGCGACGATGGAGAAGCGGCGGCGCTTAGGGTTTGAGAAGCTCGAGCGAGAGAGAGAGAGGTCGAGCGGAGTAAAGGAAGTGAGGAAGGGAGAGGGGTATATATAGCCACGGTGAAAAACTGTTCGCTCAAGATTTGGGACTAACGTGCCTCTCAACCCTTCTCATTCGCTGACATGTGTCACCCACGCATCAAAAGTGGAGATTGTGTTAGATCGTGGGTGAATAGATAAGTCTATCGTGGATGCGGAACGGTTTGAGCGGCAAAACCAAAATTTGGATAAGATAAGTTAAAAGTTCCGCTCGCAATTTCTTCAAATGACAAGGACACAAAGAAGATTTTGAACGAAGTTTCAAATAGAACGCATATGAAGAATTTGTGAATAGATTGGGTTGAGTATAGCATAGAGGGGAAGGGTCCGATCACATTCACTTAGCGTAAAAAGCAACTTGAAGAAATAGCCATAAGTGAATGTTGTAGAGGACATAAACCCATATATATATATATATATATATATATATATATATATATATATATATATATATATATATATATATATATATATATATATATAAAATATATATATATATATATAGCCAATGAAGAAAACAACGGAACAAAGAAGATTTTGCAAAGTTGAAGAATTTGAAAACTCAAGAATTTCAAAACTGAGGAAAACTCAAATTGAAGATTTTCAACTTTGGTGGTGGCGTGACCCATCAGATAAGAATGATGATTTCAGACACCGCGCATAATTGTCGAGGGTTCTCGAGAATCAAATTCTTCATTAATTTCTTCACACTTAGAGTGTTATTCTTCATTGATTGAAGAAAACGCTTTTCATGTGTTGCACATCTAAGTCATCAATTTTGCATAAGTGTCGGATGTGTGTCCTTTTCAAAGAACATTCAAGATTCTAAGATATTTAGCTCACACCGCAACTTGCTAAATCTCTTCTCATCCAAGGGCTTTGTGAAGATATCGCTAGCTGTTCTTCGCCTTCACATGCTCGATGGAGATGTCGCCTTCAACACATGATCACGAAGAAAATGATGACGAATCTGAATGTGCTTTGTCTTCGAAAGTGCTGAACTGGGTTGTGAGCAATCTTGATGGCACTCTCATTGTCACAGAGAGAGGCACATTCTTCACGTTGATGCCGTAGTCCTTGAGAGTTTGCTTCATCCACAGCAATTGAGCACAACAAGAGCCAAGCAGCAATGTATTCAGCTTCCGCAGAGACATGGATACGCAGCTCGCTTTCTTCGAGGACCAATGCACCAAAGATCGTCCGAGGAAATGACAAGTACCAGATGTTGACTTATGTCCACACGATCACCAAAGATAGTCGAGTCGTAATATCCAATGAGATCAAAAGTAGAGCCCTTGGGGTACCATAATCCTAGTGTTGGTGTGTGAGCTAGATATCAAGAATATGCTTCACAGCCTTATGGTGTGATTCCTTCGTGTAGCTTGAAATCGGGCACACATGCAAACACTAAGCATTATATCTGCCTAGATGCACATAAGTACAATAGAGAACCAATCATGGAGCGGTATACCTTGTGATCAAGTCAATACCATTTTCATCAAGGCATAGATGGCCATTTGTGGGCATAGGAATTTTGACGCCTTTGCAATCTTGCATGCCAATTTCTTCAGACATCTTTGAGGTATTTCTCCGAGATATGAATATGCCATTGTGTTGTTGATTTAATTTGAAGACCTAAGAAGAATTTCAACTCTCCCATCATAGACATTTGATATTCTTCACTCATCATATAGGCAAATTCATCACTATAACGCTGGTCAAGACAGCCAAAGATAATATCATCAACATATATTTGGCACACAAACAGTTCACCATCATATGATTTAGTAAAGAGAGTAGGGTCGAGTGAACTGGTGTGAAGCCATTCTTCACGAAGAATTCCTTCAATGTATCATACCACGCCTGGGGGCCTGCTTTGAGACCATAGAGGGCCTTGTTGAGTCTCAAGACTTTGTCGGGATTCTTTGGATCTTCAAACCCGGGGTTGAGCAACATATACTTCTTCCTCAAGCTTACCATTGAGGAATGCACTTTTCACATCCATTTGATATAAAGTGATATTATGATGGTTAGCATAAGCAAGTAATATGCTAATAGCCTCAAGTCTAGCAACAGTGCAAAAGTTTCATCAAATCAATTCCTTCAACCTGTGTAGCCTTGAGCTACAAGTCGTGCCTTATTCCTCACCACAAGGCCATTTTCATCTTGCTTGTTGCGGTAGATCCACTTTGTGCCAATGATATTATGCTTATGAGGATCTCGGACGCTTGACCAGCCTCCTGCACATTGTTGAGCTCGAATCGATGTAATTCTTCTTGCATTGCCTGAATCCACTCAGCTCCAGAAATGCTTCATCTACCTTAGTGGGCTCTGTGATAGAGACAAAAGCATAGTGCCCACAAAAGTTAGATAAATGTGAAGCTTTTGAGCGTGAGAGGACCCGGCGCTTCAATGTCATCGATGATCTTGTCAACTTGCACTTCTTTTGCAACGCGAGGATGAGCTGGTTGTCGCCGAGGAATTTGATCAGCATTTTCTTCAAAGACCATTTTCTTCAAAGATTATCTTCAGTGCATCACTCGACGCTCTTCACAGATGGAATGAATTCTTCAGCAGATTCTTCAAGAGGAATGACATCCTCATTGCCTTTGAACTTGATAGATTCCTCAGTGCTGGTTCATCTAACACGTAAGGTAGGTGCTCTCTTTGCAGCCATTAGTTTCATCGAATCAAGACATCTACAAGATCAACAATCTTGTGAAGAGCGATGTTGAAGACTCAGAGGTGTGCGAGTCCTTTCCATAACCAAGCATAAACCTTCATGTGCTTTCGTGCAAATTTAGAATTGTGATGAGGATCTCTAATCCAGCATTTAGCAATCAAGACTTTGAAATAACTCACATTGGGTTTCTTGTCGTGAGGAGTTCATAGGCAGTCTTCTTGAAGAATTTGTGAAGATATACTGCTGATGATGTGGCACGCAGATCAATTGCATCAATCCAAAACGACGAGGCGCTTTTGTATTCATCAAGCATAGTGCAGCCATCTCAACAAGAGTTCTGTTCTTGCGCCCACGACGCCATTTTGCCGAGGAGTATAGGGAGCAGATAACTCATGAGTAATACCAAGTTCATCAAGATAGGCATCAAGACCGAATTCTTGAACTCAGTTCCATTGTCACTCCCGATGTGTCTTGATCTTCACACCAAAGTTGGTTGAAGCCCTCGAGGAAAATCGCTTGAAGACTTCCTGCACTTCATGTTTGTAAGTAACAATGTGTACCCATGTGTAACGAGAGTAATCATCAACAATAACAAAGCCATATAGAGATGCATCATTAGTGACTCTGAGTAATGATTAGGACCAAAGAGGTCCATGTGAAGCAATTCAATGGACGAGTAGTGGTCATGATAGTCTTCACTGGATGCTTGGCCTTGGTCATTTTTCCAGCTTCACAGCTCCACACAAGTGATCCTTGAGGAATTTGACATTCTCAATGCCAATGACATGCTTCTTCTTCGCAAGCGCAGTAAATTCCTCATGCCTGCGTGACTAAGTCGCCGATGCCATAGCCAGCCTTCAAGCTTTTGCAAGTAGACACACGGCTGGTTGTGGTCCTCAGAGAAATCAACAATATACAAGTCTCCTCTCCTAAAGCCTTCAAGACTTTGGAATTGTCACCCCATGATCACAACACAACGATATTTGCCAAAGACAACAACCATATCAAGATCACAAAGCATTGAGATCGACATGAGGTTGTATCCTAAGGACTCAACAAGCATGACTTTGTCCATGTGTATGTCCTTAGAGATCGCAACCTTACCAAGACCCAATACCGACTTTTGCCTTTGTCAAGAAAGATGATATGCTTCAGATGTGACGGTGATAAGGAGCATCCATCAATAGATTCTTGTCACCAATATGTGATTTGTACATCCACTATCGAGGACCCACTCATTGGCTTTGGGTTGATCATCCCGCAGATGAATTAGTGTAACTTACGATCTCATATACTTCATCGCTGAAGAATATGATATCAATTTCATCGATGAATTTCATCAGCAAAGATAATGATAAGCAAGATGAGGACGGTGAAATGAAAGTTCATTTCTTCATGATTAGCCAAGGCCCTTTCAGCATTTTTGTCGTGCCCCAAGAAATTCTTCAGACGTTAAAGCACGCCCGAGACCTGACCCTGCAGAAGAGATTAGTTCTTTTCTTCACCACCCACATCTCAAGGGGTGGCAAAGAGTTCATCACTCATGAGCTCCATATGAGAATGGTGGCATAGAGGCCAATCCATTTCGCTTCACATAAGAGGGGTTAGGTAAGCATATGAATAAGCAGAGAAATTCTTCGAGGACTTATGAACATATTGGTTTGAAGAATAATGCACATATTCATAGCCCTTAGCTCTACCTCTCAAAACAGAGTTGTTAGCACGATGATAATCATATGAGGACTTTGATCCTTTTGAGGAATTTGATCCACGTGAGGAATTTGGTCCGATGAGGACTTGGATCCATATGAAGAATTTGGTCCATATGAAGAGTTTGATCTGGGGTTCCTATTCTTCACAGTGTGGTGTCATGAGGACATTCACCAAGACTTTCAAGGCACTTCTTGGGAACCCAGATTTTCTTCATAGGGGAACTGCTCTCGCAGCTTAGTGCCAACATATCTAGCAAATACTTCACCATTCTGATTTTTGAACAGTTTATAGTTGAGTCAAATGACTCATCGTAAGAATGAGGAGATTCACATGTAAAGCCAGATAAGTTAGATGGATCAATCGAGGTCCCTTTGCAGCAACCCATGAGGTTTTGGGGTACCGCCAAAGCTTCCAATATGTTCCATCAAGATTGAGTTTCCTCTCAAAGGCAATACCTCTTTCCTAGGGTTCCTGTTGAGGATCTGCTTTTAAGCACATCACAAAGAGTCTGATGCCCTTTGAGGCTTTTGTACATGCCTCGTCATGTACAATTCCTTCAGCCCTCGCATCGTCAAGGATACTAGCAATGTCCTCGATGAGGAATTAGTGATAGCAGAGGCAGGTGAAGAATTTGTAACAGCTTGAAGCATTTGAACATTCAGTGAAGAATTAGCGATTCACGCTCAATGCACTTTAAGCATGGAGGAACAAATTCTTCCCGAGAAGCGCTGATTTGTTGAGCAAGTAATGAATCGCGCCCTTCAAGATCTTCATAACTCACTCTTAGCTTCTCAAGATCTTGCTTTTGAAGAAATTCATAAGAAAGTTTCTCATGATCGATAAGAGAGTGTTATGATGACCTTGAAGGTTGTCAAACCTAGATCAAGTCTCAAGATTTTCAATGTGGCTTTAGTGCGATCCATTTCTTCACCCAACATATCATCACTTTTATCTAGCATGTTTTGAACCTTTTCAAAAGCCCTTTGTTGTTTTACAGCAATCTTAGCAAGTTTTGAGTAGCTGGGCTTGAGATCTTCATCAGATTCATTTTCACTAGATTCAGAGGAGGTATATTTGAGTACCTTGGCACCCTTTGCCATGAAGCAATAGGTGGGAGCGTAGTCATCACTATCTTCATCAGCTTTGTTGGTGAGGTCATTTTCTTCAGAGTTGAAGATGGACTTGCTGACGAAAGCAGTAGCGAGAGCCAGACTCGCCACACCAGACTCGGATTCTTCTGATGCCTCCTCTTCCTCATGTTCCTCAGATTCAGCTTCAGAGTCCATTTCCTTGCCAATGAATGCCCGAGCCTTCTTGGAGCTGCTCTTCTTGTGAGAAGAAGACTTTGAGGATTTTGATGATGAAGATTTCGACGATTTCTTCTTCTTCTTAGCGCCATCGTAACTGTAATCCTTGTATTTCTTCTTCTTTAATTCCTTTTCCCACCGAGGACAATCTTGAATGTAGTGACCAGGTTTCTTGCATTTGTGGCAAAGTCTTCTTATAGTCACCGGATGAGGAATCACTGCTCCTTGAGGATTTTCCAAAGCGACCACGCCTTGAGAACTTCTGAATTTCTTCACGAGCAAGCTAGCTCCTGCTCAATTCTTCAGATCTCCAAGGCTACTACCGTAGTCTTCACAATCAGATTCGACACAGCCTTGGCCTTCGTGGCACGGATTTTCCATAGCTAGAACCATAGAGATCTCTTTTCAGAAGTCGAACTCATGAGTATTTAGCCTCTCGAGGATATCACCGGATCAAGTGACTTGTAGTCAAGACGCTCTTGTATCATCAAGCCAGAGTATCAAATGAGGAATCAAGCGATCTCAATAATTTCTTCACCACCTCATGGTCGGTGATGTCATGGCACCAAGCGCTTGAAGCTCATTTGAGATGTCAAGAGGCGATCAAGGTTTGTTGAACATTTTCATTGTCGAGTCTTTTGAAGCGTTGAAGAGATTTCAAGAACATCAACTCGAGAGTCACGCTGAGTTGAGACTCCTTCATTTACTTTGGACAGCCTCGTCCCAAATGAGCTTAGCAGCTTCCAAAGCACTCACTCTTCCATATTGTCCTTTGCTCGATGGCCACATATGATATTCTTCGCTTGAGAATCGAGTTGCTTGAATCTCTTCACATCGGCAGCGCTCAAAGGAGGGTGAGACAGAGGGAACACCATTTTCCACAACATACCGTAGATCGTTGTCAATTGCCTCAAGATGCATTCGCATCTTGTTCTTCCAAGAGGGGTAGTCCGTCCCATCAAAGGTAGGACACCCACCGAGACCTTGATCATACCATGGGTCGACATAACTAAAACCTGTGGTTAAACTAAAATCACACGTAACAAGGAGTACCTTGCTCGATACCAATTGAAAGTGCTATATCGACTAGAGGGGGTGAATAGGCGATTTTATGAATTCTTCAATGAGGAATTTGCCGTGAGGAAATTCCTAAGTGAAGAACTACTTGCAGCGGAATAAGTACTCGTAAGTAAGCATAAGAGAATGCGGCATGGTCATCATGATGAAATGAAGACAATCAAAGAGTACAAAAGCGAAACACAGATAACACAAGATGAAGACAAACAGATCAAGAAATTGAACTGAGGAAATTGAGAAAGTCTTCACCAAAGTCTTCAAACACAGATATGAACGAACACTCAACACAAGAATGAGGAAATGAAAGAGTTGAGGAAATAGAACCAGTTAGGTTGGTGAAGACAATGATTTGGTAGACCAGTTCCAACTGCTGTCTCAGCTTGTACGCCCTGTTGGAGCGGCCGAGTATTTAAACTCGAGGACACACAGCCCCGACACCCAACCGAAAGCACGCAGCTCAGACACCAAGTCCTCACCAGATTCTCCTTGAACTAAGGTCACATGCACTCGCCCAATCACTGTGGTAAGTCTTCAGCGACTTCCAAACCTTCACAGACTTGGTCACCGGCGATCCACAATTCCTCTTGATGCTCTAGACCATGACGCCTAACCGTCTGGAAGAAGCACAGCCTTCAAAGGTAATAAGCGCCGGATCCACGCAGATCAATCTCTTCAAGGATGCTCAATCACTTTGGGTTTGTAGGGTTTGGTTTTTGGTTTTTCCTCACTGATGATTTTCGCCAAAGTCCCTGAGGATGGGTTGCTCTCAAATGACAAGTGTCAAGTTCTTCTGAGCAGCCAACCAGCTAGTGGTTGTAGGGGCGGCTATTTATAGCCTAGGGAGCAGCCCGACATGATAAGACATAAATGCCCTTCAATGATATGACCGTTAGGTGGATAAGATATTTTGGGACAGTCAAGCCAAGAAGACAAGAACGGTCGGAAATTTGACTCTCAAATTCCTCGTATATCATGTTCTCATCGTAGGCAATCCAGACCGGCGAATTCCTAACTCCTCGCCGTAATAAATTCTCAACGACTGTAAGAACTTCGCTCTCACATCAAGAAATTGACTGAATCAGTATGAGATTTCCAAAGGCTTCACTCAAGGGATTGGTAGGTGTAGGATTTTGAGTTGAGCATCACATGGAAATTTTTCCTTAGTATTTCTCAATTTCTTTAACAAGACGGTGTTTCCTATGACTCAAGAAAGAGAAAACGAAACTACGAAAACAAAAGTCTTCACGCTTCATGTTCCTCAAATGAATACCAAGTCTTCAAGGTCACACCAATTTCTTCACTTTCAAAGTCTTCGTAAAGTCTTCGTAATATCAAAGTCTTCAATAAGAACTTCATTTTTAGGGTCGACTTTCTCTCAGAATATCAAACTCCTCATAGACTTATAGACCTGTGTACACTCATAAACACATTAGTCCCTTAACCTATAAGTCTTCAATACACCAAAATCACTAAGGGCACTAGATGCACTTACACCGAGGTCGGACTGGTAAATGATGGGAATGAGATCCCCTGTGAGCTTAGTGTACGCCAAGTAGAGTTGGTCATTAAATATTCCCAACAAGACCGCAAACTAGACAGCCCGTTGGATGGTATTGAAGAGGAATATGCTCAACCAAATTGACTATGTAATTTAAGATGACATGTAAAATGCCTTCTAGCCGGATTGTAGATCGCTTGTCATGGCGGACCTTTTCGCTTCTGACCTCGGACCTGATAGTCCCGAGTGTGTCCAATACCCTCCTGCTATATAAGAACCGGGCATGCATGGAGACCGCACGTAGGGGTCATTATTGCTTGAATGCATAAGTGCCCAACTAGTTATGTTATATTACATGGTTAGTAAGAAACATCTTCCAGGAGAATAGTTCCGTTAGGGGTTCCTTTTTCTCGAGGCATGCCCTAAAGTGCATGTCCGGACCGCAAAAAAAGTAAAAGCATCCGGGGCGATAAATAAACAAGTGAGAAATCATCCTTAGATCACCGAATCAATATTCCCTTAAGAACGCTTAGCTTTGGCTTCACCCAACTGAGGTACACATTCGGGTCAATCCGCAAGAATAATCGCAGAGGTGCTCCTTTACCGCCTAGCCGAACAATCGGGAACGAGGGGTAAGCACAGAGCCAGCAACCCAGCTTGGCCAAAACTTAAGTCATATCGATGTATATAATGGTGAATAAAAGGTACATGCGAAGTGTGACGATGTGTTGGGCATGAAGCTCAGATAAATAAGCTTCTATTAAAGAAGCCCCTGTATAATGAGCGCCAATAGTGCGCCGCTTATGTGCTAACAAGGCGCTTAACAAGCCCCTAAGGCTGTAAGGGGAAGGAGGGATAAGGAGAGAAATGTAAGACAGCTTAATGCGTGAAAAATAGACAGGAAGGAGACGAACACAGTAGTCCGCCCTAGGCGAATCTTCGAGACGGGCTGCGCCCCATGGGTTCGGTTCGAGTCGGTTATCCGATGCATCTCGCAGACGGTACGCTTCCACCAACAGACTTGGTCAATAATAAAGGGACCTTCCCATTTGGGCTTGAGTTTGTCCTTTTTCTTGTCCGGCAGTATAGAACTAACTCGCCAACATTGTAAGTTTTGGCACGCATTTCTCTTTTTGATATCTTCGAGCTCGCTGTTGATAGAATGCGAACGAAGCTTTTGCCACGCCACGCCCTCCTCCAAGGCGCCCAACTGTCCCGCCGACGAAGTTCGGCTTCTCTTTCTTCGCATACGCGCACGCCGAGGTGAGTCATGAATTATGTCGCAGGCAGAATTGCTTCTCAAGCCAGATACCATAAAGAATGGTGTGAACTGCCAGCGATTCGGCGTGGTCTGCAGCCCCAGTAGTACGGAGTCGAGCCTCTACCCAAAGGCATGTTAGATTCCTTGAGGGGCCGCACTAATCTGGGTTTGATGCCGCCATAATTAGACCATTTGCTCGCCGACTTGACCGTTAGTTTGTGGGTGATAGATCAAGCATAGTCGAGCTTGATGCCCATGTTTTTGCACTGTGAGTTTGACCTCATCGGTCGAAGTTCGTGCTGCTATCGTTGATGATCCTGGGGACGCCAGAACGTGTATGACCCCGATATGAAGTCTATCATCGGTCCGGATTCGCCGCCTTAACAGTGCTTGGCCTCTATCCGCTTGGTGAATTTATCCACCATGACCAGAGGTATTTTTGCTTGTGGGTTCCTCCTTAAGGGGTCCAACCATGTCAAGCCCCTGCACTGCAAGGGACAGGTGATGGGTATAGTTTGACGGTGGTGGGTGGCATGTGGCTTTGTTAGCAAAGAGTTGGCAGCCAACGATCGTTGACTAAGTCCCGAAAGATCCGCCTGTGCCGCCGGCCAATAAAACCTCAGACGGAAGGCCTTGCTTACAAGAGCCCGGCTATGGCGGCGGTGCCCGCCGAGTCCGCATGAATTTCAGCCAGAGATTCCGCCTTCCTCTTCGGAGATACACCTTTGAAGGACTCCGTGGTGCTTTTCTTATAAAGCTCTCCTCATGGACTTTATAGGTTTTAGATCGCCAAGACTATGCAGCAGGTCTCGCTTTTGGTCTCGGAAGTTCCCGCCGATTAGGTAGGCTAGAATGGTTCTGCCCACGGGAAATGACTGCCATTATTACGTAATGAAGATGTTACTGATGTCGAGCCTTCCGCTATGCTAGAATGCTCGTGTCGGGCAAAGGCGGTTGGGTCCGGCTGTTATTTCCGGATTCCCTTCCCATAGTACGGATGGCTTGAACATCCTCTCTAGGAAGATGTTGGGGACGGCATCGCTATGCGCTAATGCGTACAACACATCACCTGCCGATTGTTTTCCCGCTATATGGTGAAATTCGAGCCCCTTAAACCGAGCTGACATTTTTATGACGGCGCTGTAATAAGCTGCCATTTTCGGATCCTGGCATCAAAGTCTCCATTTATTTGGGATATCGCGAGGTTCAATCCCCGCAAGACCTCTAGGCGTTGGATGCCCATGGAGACCGCCATCCGGAGACCATGTAGAAGGGCCTCATATTCGCCGCGTTGTTGGAGTCCGATACATTATCTAGAGTACGATGAATTGTATCTCCTGTTGGGGACGCCGTAACGACGCCAAATTCCCGACCGCCAACATTTTGGAGCCGTCAAGCGCATGATCCAATTGAATATGTGCCGCATTTTTTAGGGAGTTCGGCTTCAGTCCATTCGCCACGGAAGTCCGCCAAAACTTCATGCGATTTAATAGCTCGTCAGGGCTTATAGGCTATGTCGAACGGAGGAGCTCAATGGCCCATTTGGCAATCCAGCCCGCCGCTGTCAGCGGTTGTTAATAATATCGCTAAGAGGTACTTCGAGGCAATCATATCGAACACTCTTGAAAGTAGTGTCGCAGCTTCCGGATGCTATAAACACCGCAGACGCTATCTTTTGATAATGCGGTACCGTGACTTGCACGGAGGAGGACAAGGGACACGAGTAAACTGGTTTTTGAAGGGGAACTTGTGTCCGCTCTGCTTCGCTCGACAACGAAAGCACCGCGCTTACAACTTGATGAGTTGTCGGATGTATAATAGCATTGGTTCGCTTATGTTAGGCGCTGCCAGACCGGGTTTGTTGCCAATATGGCTTTTATTTCTTCGAGTCCGCCAGTATGCATCCGCCCACCAAGTGTTCGGCACCGGAGGAGGCGATAAAGGGGTAATGCCTTTTCTCCCAAGCGGGAGATAAATAGGCTTAGAGCCGCCACGCATCTGGTCAATTTTTGTATTTGTTTGAGATCCTTTGGGATATCCAATTGTGACAGAGCTCGGATCTTGGTTGGGTTTGCTTCAATTCCTCTACCGGATACAATGAAGCCCAAGAGCTTTCTGGCTGGTACGCCGAAAACGCATTTTTCCGGGTTAAGCTTGATGTCATATGTTCGGAGGTTATCAAATGTGAGCCTCAAGTCGTCTACCAGAGTTTCGACATGCTTGGTTTTGACGACCACATCATCTACGTATGCCTCCATTATTTTGTCGATCTGGTTTGCCAGACATGTCCGAATCATGCGCTGATATGTTGCGCTGGTGTTTTTGAGCCCGGCGGGCATTGTGTTGAAGCGCACGGGCCGATGGTGATGAATGCCGCTATGGGCTTGGTCAGCTCTCGCCATCTTAATTTGATGGTAGCCGGAGTATGCATCGAGGAAGCACAATGAATCGTGTCCCGCGGTAGCGCCGATAATTTGATCGATGCGGGAGGTGGAAGGGATCCTTTGGGCAAGCGTTATTGAGGTCCTTGAAATCGACGCATAGGCGCCAGATTTGTCCTTCTTGGTACCATCACCAGGTTTGCTAGCCATCCGGATGTTTTATATCTCCGATGAATCCGCCTCCAATAGTTTGGCTAGCTCCTTCCCATGGCTTGTCTCTTAGGTTCGAGAAACGCCAAGAGCCTCGCTGATCGGCTTGAACTTTTTAGGATGTTTAGGCTGTGCTTGGCCACCGACGGGATTCCCGGCATGTCTGGAGGGTGCCGTGCAAAATGTCCCAATTCGCAGAGAATTCTCGTGAGTGCGCGCTCACATCGGGTTTAATTGCGCTCCATGGAGGCCGTTTTTGTAGGGTCCGGCGGATGGACTTGGAATTTGACTATTTCGCCTCGCCGTTTAAAGGAGGTGGACTTGGATCTTTTATCGAGTATCACGCCGCCCCTCGTTTCAAAGGTGGAGCGCAGCCATAGCCGGGCCTCGGCCGCTAGGGCTTTGGATAGTGCCTCAAGGGCCGCATATGGGCTGTCTTATTTTCGCGCTGAGTGCTATGTCCGGTCACTAGCAAGAGTGATGATTCCGCTGGGTCCGGCATTTTGAGCTTCATGTACCCGTGAACGGGTATAGCTTGAAAATTGTGAATGCCTCTCGCCTCTAATAGAGCGTGGTATCCGCTCTTTAACGGGCCACTTGGAATGTGACCTCCTCGACCTATAATTATCCGGCGTGTCAACACCACATCCAAAGCAGATTTTTCCTGTCCGCACGCTTCCGATCGGGATTATTCCTCTAAAGGTTGTGCTGCTTCGCCAATGCGGCTCCACCATTTCCATTTTTCAAGGGTTTCTCAGAATGAGGTTCAATCCGCTGCCACCGCCCATGGGTACCTTGGTAAGGAGAAAGCGCCCACTATTGGACGGAGGACCAATGCGGCTGGTGCTCGCTGTTCGAATTTAGGTTCATCGCCGCATTAAAGGTAATAGCCGGTCACCCATGGGTTTATCGCTACTTGGTAGACTTCGCAAGGTCATGGAGTGTTCGCTTCAGATATTATTTGATGCGAAAGTCTCAAGACTGTTAATACCGCACTAGTATCCCCGGGCTGGTGCTCGTGGATTCTGGGGTTAGAAGCTCTTCGCCGCTTTTGGCCACCGCCGAGTACCCAACATGCTCTAAGGCTATGAGTTGGTGTGGCTCTCCGATTATGAATTTTACAGGTCCATTGAGCCATCCCTCCAAAGACGTGTTCCATGCCCCGTAGGGGGTTTTTGTTTTTGGTGTTTAACCCGTGACTCAAGTATAATGCACCCTTTTATTTCGAATGGGTTTGTATTCGTAATGGATTGTCCCAAAATCTTACTGGTTTTCCAGTGCTTTCCATTGCACAAGATTTCGCATTATGGACGCCAAGTCAAGAAAGCGTAATTTCACTATGACATGTGGCGTTGAGGATTCCTTCTCCGCAATTATTGTAGAAGAATGAAATTGCGCTCCTCGTGGCGCCCTTTATCCTGTTCATAACCAGGAGGAATCGCCCAAGAATGATGTATCGCTTCTCGGCTCTGCCTAATTTTGATAGATCGCATGTGTTCGGGTGGGTGGTGGAATTAAACCAAACCTCACCCAACTGAGGCTCAAGGGCCAAGGAGTTTCCGAACTCGGAAGTTTGGATTCTGGATGTTGTCCAATGAATTCAGCCTGCTTCTCGACTCTAAGTTCAGTGTCTTGGGTGACGCCCTCCCCACGTAATATCCGCTTGAGGATCGGAATCCGACATAGCTAGTCCTTAAGATAGATGAAGGGTAGCCGCATTGTTCCTCCACCACAACAACATGATGGGTGACCCGGGAGAGTTAATCTCTCTCGATTGGGTTTAGGCCCAATCTGATCGTAGTCCGTAGCGACTCCTGTGGCGGCGGCGCGATCCAGAGCTCGCTTAAGGAGGAGAGTCTGCGGATCTAACCGCCACGTAGTTCCGAGTTGACGGAAGATTGCTTTCAATGACCCGAGAAGTCATTGTCATGCGCGGGCCTAACAGCGGTCATAAGAAAACGCTTAGCGGAGAGTTTGGCCGATAGCCAAAGCTCCTTTAGCAACAAAGGTCGCCTTTTAAAGACAGGATGAGGCATCCTTCCCGATGGCGACGCATTGAGGAACTCTCAATGAAAGCACCAATGTCTCGTGTCAAACCGCGGATCTCGGGTAGGGGTCCCAACTGCATGCCTAGGCGGATGGTAACAGGAGACAAGGGACACGATGTTTTTACCTGTGTTCGGCCCTCTCAATGGAGGTAAAACCCTACCCCGCTTGATTAATATTGATGATATGGGTAGTACAAGAGTAGATCTACCACGAGATCGTAGAGGCTAAACCCTAGAAGCTAGCCTATGGTATGATTGTTGTTTGTCCCACGGACTAAAACCCTCCGGCTTATATAGACACCGAGAGGGCTAGGGTTACACTGTAGTCGGTTACAATGGGAGGAGATCTACATATCTCAGACGCCAAGCTTGCCTCCCACGCCAAGGAAAGTCCCATCCTACACGGGACGAAGTCTTCAATCTTGTATCTTCATAGTCCAGGAGTCCGGCCAAAGGCTATAGTCCGGCTATCCGGACACCCCCTAATACAGGACTCCCTCAATTAACTTTGCATCTTTTGGCTTCAATATAATGAATATGTGTATCACTACGATCGAGATTCAACAAAAATAGACTACTCATCAAGGGTGCATGACCATAAAAGACATTACTCATATAAATAGAACAACCATTATTCTCTTATTTAAATGAATAACCGTCTCGCATCAAACAAGATCCAGATATAATGTTCATGCTCAACGCTGACACCAAATAACAATTATTCAGGTCTAAAACTAATCCCAAGGTAGATGTAGAGGTAGCGTGTCGACGCGCATCACATCGACCTTGGAACCATTTCGACGCGCATCGTCACCTCGCCCTTAGCCAATCTTTTGTTTAATCCGAGCCCCTGCTTCGAGTTGCAAATATGAGCAACATAACCAAAGATCAAATACCCAAAGCGCTACTATGAGCATTAGTAAGGTACACATCAATAACATGTATATCAAATATACCTTTCACTTTGCCATCCTTCTTATCCGCCAAATACTTGGGGCAGTTCTACTTCCAAAGGGCTACCCTTTGTTGTAGAAGCACCGGGCCTGTGCTTAGGTCTAGACTTGGGATTCTTCCGTGAGCAGAACTTGCTTGCTGTTCTTTTGAAGTTCCCTTCTTTCCGCTGCTCTTTTATTGAAACTAGTGGTCTTGTTAACCATCAACACTTGATGCTCCTTCTTGCTTTCTAACTCCGCAGCCTTTAGCATCGCGAAGAGCTCGGGAATTGTCGTTTCCATCACTTGCATGTTATTGTTCATCATGAAGCCTTTATAGCCTGGTGGCAGTGATTGAAGAACTTTGTCAATGACACTATCATCAGGAAGATTAACTCCCAGCTGAGTCAAGTGGTTATGGTACCCAGACATTCTGAGTGTGTTACAGAACTATTCTCCTCCATCTTGCAGCTATAGAACTTGTTGGAGACTTCATATCTCTCAACTCGGGCATTTGCTTGAAATATAACTTCAACTCCTGGAACATCTCATATGCTCCATGACGTTCAAAACGTCGTTGAAGTCCCGATTCTAAGCCGTAAAGCATGGCACACTGAACTATCGAGTATTCATCGCTTTAGTCTGCCAGATGTTCATAACGTCCCGAGTTGTTCTCGCAGCTGGCCTTGCACCTAGCAAAGGCTTCCAGATTTAATTCTTCCTGCAGCAATGAGGATAATCTCGTTATGGACCCATCCGTAGTTGCTACCATCATCTTTCAACTTAGCTTTCTAGGAACGATTAAAATTCAAGGAACGGTAGCATGAGCTATTGATCTACAAACAACATAGATATGCAAAACTATCGTGACTAAGTTCATGATAAATTAAAGTTCAATTAATCATATTACTTAAGAACTCCCACTTAGATAGACATCCTCTAGCCATCTAAATGATCACGTGATCCATATCAACTAAACCATGTCCGATCATCACGTGAGATGGAGTAGTTTTCAATGGTGAACATATCTATGTTGATCATATCTACTATATGATTCATGTTCGACCTTTCGGTCTCGGTGTTTCGAGGCCATATCCCGATATGTTAGGCTCACAAGTTTAACCCGAGTATTCTCGACGTAAAACTGGCTTGCACTCGCTAGTATGTGAACTTAGAGCTTATCACACCGATCATCACGGGGTGTCTCGCACGCGATGAACTCAGTAGCAATGGTGCATACTTAGGAGAACACTTATACCTTGAAATTTAGTGAGGATCATCTTATAATGCTACCACCGCATTAAGCAAAATAAGATGCATAAAACATAAACATCACATGCAATCAAAATATGTGACATGATATGGCCATCATCATCTTGTCCCTTTGATCTCCATCTCCAAAGCACCGCCATGATCTCCATCGCCACCGGATTGACACCTTGATCTCCATCGTAGCATCGTTGTCGCCTCGCCAACTATTGCTTCCATGACTATCGCCATCGCTGGTGATAAAGTAAAGCAATTACATGGCGATCGCATTTCATACAATAAAGCGACAACCATAAGGCTCATGTCAGTTACCGATAACTTTTACAAAGCATGATCATCTCATACAACAATTTATATCTAATCACATCTTGACCATATCACATCACAACATGCCCTGCAGAAACAAGTTAGACGTCCCCTACTTTGTTGTTGCAAGTTTTATGTGGCTGCTATGGGCTTCTAGCAAGAACCGTTCTTACCTACGCATCAAAACCACAACGATTTTTTGTCAAGTGTGCTGTTTTAACCTTCAACAAGGATCGGCCGTAGTCAAATTCGATTCAACTAAAGTTGGAGAAACAGACACCCGCCAGCCACCTGTGTGCAAAGCACGTCGGTAGAATCGGTCTCATGAACGTGGTCATGTAATGTTGGTCCGGGCTGCTTCATCCAACAATACCGCCGAATCAAAATAAGACGTTGGTGGTAAGCAGTATGACTATTATCACCCACAACTCTTTGTGTTCTACTCGTGCATATCATCTATGCATAGACCTGGTTGGGATGCCACTGTTGGGGAACGTAGCATGCAATTTCAAAATTTTCCTACGATCACGCAAGATCAATCTAGGAGATGTATAGCAACAAGAGGGGATAGTGTGTCCATGTACCGTGAGACCGAAGCGGAAGTGTTAGTTTAACGCGGTTGATGTAGTCGAACGTCTTCACAATCCAACCGATCTTAGTACCGAATGTACGACACCTCCAAGTTCAGCACACGTTCAGCTCGATGACGTCCCTCGAACTCTTGATCCAAAGAGAGGGTCGAGGAGAGTTCCACAAGACGACAAAGATGGTGACGGTGATGGTGATGTGATCCACGTAGGGCTTCGCCTAAGCACTACGACGCTATGACCGGAGGAGTAAACTGTGGAGGGGGGCACCGCACACGGCTAAGAGAACAATTGATGTTTCTTTGGGGTGCCCTCCACCCCCGTATATAAAGGAGGGGATGAGCAGGCCGGTGGCCAGGAGGGGCACGCCATGGGGGGAGTCCTACTAGGACTCCACTCCTAGTAGGATTCGCCTCCCCCTTTTCCTTTCTTCACTGGAGGGAAAAGGAAGGAGAGGGAGAGGGAAAGGGGGGCACCGCCCCCTCCCCCTAGTCCAATTCGGACTGTCATGGGGGGGCGTGGCCACCCCTTGCAACCCTCCTCTCTCTCCACTAAGGCCAATGAGGCCCAATACTTCTCGGGGTTCCGAACCTCTCAGATTCGATAAAATATTCGAACCACTCGAAACCATTCCTATGTTCGAATACTACCTTCCAATATATGAATATTTACCTCTCGATCATTTCGAGACTCCTCGTCATGTCTGTGATCTCATCCGGGACTCCGAACAAACTTCGGTCACCAAAACACATAACTCATAATACAAATCATCATCGAACGTTAAGCGTGCGGACCCTACGGGTTCGAGAACTATGTAGACATGACCGAGATACATCTCCGGTCAATAACCAATAGCGGAACCTGGATGCTCATATTGGTTCCTACATATTCTACGAAGACCTTTACCGGTCAAACCGCAATAATAACATCACGTTATTCCCTTTGTCATCAATATGTTATTGGCTCGAGATTCAATCATCGGAATCATCATACCTAGTACAATCTCGCATCGCAAGTCTCCTTACTCTTCAGAACGCATCATCCCGAATTAACTCATTAGTCACATTTCTTGCAAGGCTTATAGTGATGTGCATTACCGAGAGGGCTCAGAGATACCCTCCGATACCGGAGTGAAAATCCTAATCCCGATCTATGCCAACCCAACAAACACCTTCTGGAGACACCTCGAGAGCATCTTTATAATCACCCAGCCACGCTAGACGCTTGATAGCACACAAGGTGTTCCTCCGATTCGTGGAGTTGCATAATCTCACAGTCGAGGAATATGTATAAGTCATGAAGATAGCAATAGCAATAAAACTTAACGATCATAATGCTAAGCTAACGGATGGTCTTGTTTATCACATCATTCTCTAATGATGTGATCCTGCTCATCAAATGACAACACATGTCTATGGTTAGAAACTTAACCATCTTTGATTGACGAGCTAGTCAAGTAGATGCATATTAGGGACACTCTGCTTTTGTCTATGTATTCACACATCTACTAAGTTTCCTGCTAATACAATTCTAGCATGAATAATAAACATTTATCCCGATATAAGGAAATAAGGATAATAACTTTATTATTGCCTCTAGGGCATATTTCCTTCAGCTTTTGGGCAGCAAAACTCCACAAATAAAAGAATGGGATGCCCCGTAGTCAAACAAAATTATTACAGTGTATGCTATTAACTAAAAATATACCAATGAAGACTTCCGGTTCTCTTGGGCTTGTTCTCATGAGAGGTGATGAACTTGCCCTTGATGGTCTTCTCGCAAAGTTATGGCCCTGCAGGATTAACTTGGCGGCTTGAATGGAGCATTTGACTTGTCGTTTTGGGACACCGTCTGCGAGTGTCCGGTTTTCCCACAAGTAAAGTATGCATTGCTACGCCGACAATCTTCATGTACCGGTTGGTCACAATATTCTTGACTTGGGTAGTGGTCTTGTTAACATTCTGCTAATTGGGCTTATACTCAACCTCGGACTCTTGCCAAAAGTAGCCTTCCGAATATGGGTCCTTTCTTCTTAGGGCTCAAACTTCCGCTATGGGTCATCATGAACGGGCCTACTATCATGAATAAGCTTGTGCTCCCTTTTTGCAATCAAGGCTTTTTTACTAGAGTCCGAAATTCAAAATCAAGCATACTGAGAGTGCATTTGAGTTGTTGATTCAGTCCTCCAAGGAATCTGTCGATCTTTCTCTCTTCGGTGGCCACATCATGCAGAGAATAGCGGGCCAAATGGTTGAACTTGTTCAAATACTCGGTGACGGATAAGTTACCTTGCGTGAGGGCTAGGAACTCACGTTGCTTGACTTTCATGATACCTGAAGGGATGTGATATTTGCGGAACTGATCCTTGAACTTATCCCATGTGATTTCTTCATCTGCTGGCCACATAGCTTTAGTGTTGTCCCACCAAATAGCTGTGACTCCTTCCAGATAGTGGGTCGCAAATGGAACCTTATCACCTTCTTCAGTACGAGCAATGTCCAATTTCTTTTCCATGGTCCTTAACCAGTCATCGGCTTCCACAGGGTCAGCAACTTGATTAAAACTGGGTGGCTTAGTCCTCTGAAAATCTGAGAGCTTGGAGTGATGGCCATTCTGATTTCCATTCTGCCCAACCATAGCTTGCACACTTTTCAATAGTTCAAGCAGATCATTGTTTCTTCTTTCTTCGAACATGCGCATGATCTATTCAGTGGTTGGCGGATGTGGCGGTGGAGGTGGTGGTTGTGGATACGGTTCGGGGGAATGCCCTACCTGCCTTGGTGAGCTGCACTATCAGGACATCCTCACCAGCGTGATCGTTGTTGCATCCACACATCATCCTATTGTTTGTTTTTTCCAATATGAAGCAACCAAGATGAGCAACATCCATAAATGGGAATAAAGGCAAGCGACAAAGCCCGAAAGAAAGCAACAAAAACCAAGGCAAATAATAACGTAAGAAAAGTTCCAACATAATTATACATAGACTCATACATGAAAGGAAACATCATGGCGGGTACGACTCACGCCATACATGAAAAGAAACATCATGACAAGTACGACTACATTCGACATCTAAGCATCATGACAACCTTGGATACTCGACGATCTAGTGCTCACTGGTCTCCGCTGAGTCATCTCCCCGATCCGCACTGGATCCTCAAATCGATGATGTTAACAAAACCTCTCGGGTTAAAGGGAACACGACGACACCGCCGAGGGCTCTCCTCGTGGGCAGGTGGGATGAGGCTAGAGCATAGGGGCTCGCTGGTCCCGCTGAGTCATCTCCTCGATCCGCACTCGATCCCGAATCGATGATGTTAACAAAACCTCGGGTTAAAGGAAACACGACGACATCGCTCGAGGGCTCTCCTCAGGGCAAAGTGGATGAGGCTAGAGCATAGGGGCTGCGGGAGTAGCGAGAGTGAAGCCCACTCGACAGGGGCACTGTGGGGAGTCACAATCGAGGTGCCCGAGCTACTAGAATGAGTAACCGGGGTAACGAGTGAGCTAGAAACTGGTGGAATAAAGGAGGTAAATCCTATGGAAGGTGGAGCGGACTCCACCTAGCGCCACCAAAGCAAAGGCGCAGCACGAGTCACTCTCGGCCATCTCGTGAATCGTAAGATAGCTAGCAAGTGATGTAGCGGAAAGGTGGCTAGCAGGACTCTCGCCACGGATCAATAATAGGAAAGCGGACATGACCATCATCATGCAGGATGGGTAGTAGTAGAAACCTGGTGTGGGTCTCAGATTCGATCTCAAGATAGCGTAACTCAATGAGAATCTCAAACGCAGCAAATCGAACAGCTCGGCGGGTAGAAGCGAAACCACTCCTAGATGAACGGTGTATGAGCGATGTCCGAATCGCAGCAGAAGGTAACCACCGCGATACTCATATATCGAGTCCGCTAGGCGCCCCGACACCCGATACACCGGGTCATCACCGTGAGGGTAGAGTCGACGCCATACGCTCAACAAGGTGCAGCTGGCGCACGGTGACAGCCCAATCGCACGCATATGGTAATCGAGCCATCTACACTCACTATCATTAGTCGGTTAGTAAACAAAATAAATCAAATGCATGCAATGCAGCAATCAAATGCAAACACTACAGCACTCAAAACTAACTATCTACCTTTCAACTAACGCTACGGTCTAGCGTGTCCTACAACATGCTGCTCGATACCAAGCTGCCAGGGCACCCCGCTGAGAGCAACTAGTTTATTTTGCATTTGCCACCTTAGAGATCTAGCCTTCTGGCAACACATAACAACTTGGTACAGAAAACAACCGCTTTATTGATGCTAGCGGAAACATAGGTTCAATATTACATCAGATAGCAAGGCCAAGCGGCACACACGATGCGGCTGAACAGTATGTACATTATTGAATGAATATGAAAGGGGCCTCGATCACGACAACTACGCGGCAGCAGAACAACGACGAAGCGGAACTCCATAGCACAGGGACACCGATGTGGACACGGTCTAGACACGGGAAGCACTCCGATCCGGTAAGACTTTCCTTAAAGCTGGCATGACACGCTAGGTCAGTACATTGAATGTACTTGCAAGCTCACAACAAGTAAAAGCATAATGGCAAACAATAACATGACAGTTAGGTAGGTTAAATGCAATGCTTCAACATACTACTCATGAAGTGTACATGCTTGTGCACCGAGTCCCGCTGCATTTCTTACCATACGGGTTACCTCAGAACCAATCTCATCAATACGGTGATCACTCCGGATCAAAATGGAACCCAACTCTTTGGTTCCAACAACCACCACAATGGAAACCAACTCCTTGGTTCCAACAACAACCATCTTCATGGTTTCAACAATCTCGTCACATAACCAGTGCCAACCATATAACTTTAGTGTGCAAGATTAAATTATTTATGTTGATCCATGGTGTGACCTACTACGAACTGGGCTCGTAACCAAGGACGCGGCTATCAATAGATTTAACACACACTCTGCAGAGGTTAGCACACTGTACCCACACCACGGAATCCATAGCCTCGCACTCCCATTAGGGTGGACCAACGACATTCCAACAGTAACTAACCCATTGTCATGACACTCTCCCGCCACTCCACCAACTCTCCTCCGGCTAAGTCATGGTGGACTCGATGTCAACCTCGGATATCCACGGCCACCATCGTGGCAAAACATAAACGGTCCCTAACGGGACAAGGTACCATAACAACAACAACGGGCACACAAGGTTATGTCTGCCATCGGGCCAGTGGTACCGCACGCCCATAACCCTCCTCGCTGGAGGCACCCACCGTAGGCATGACAACGGATCAATAAAGGCCTTCCCATAAAGGCAAATGTGGTTGCACTGGGAAGCTCGAATTGGTGGCACCATGACTAGACCAACATTATGTTCAAGTTGAATTATCATTAGGTTTAACTTGAAATAAAAATAACTCGAGCCATAGTATGCCATGAACATGCAAATCTCTGACATGCAACTATATCCACATTTCACTGAAATGAAACGGATCAACATCATAGAATCATTCTGCATGCACCACTAACCATTTTAGAGACACTAGTTTTAACTCATTAGTTTTAAACCCAATCATTTTTAGTTGTGACATTAACATAGTGAAAATAATAAATCATTTCTGAAAATAATACTGATCATAACCAAAGTCATGCTATCAAACTAACTCTGCTGCATCACACTAGTCCATGCACTCAAGTACTATAGCAAGCTAAACATCCCAAGCATAACAATAGAAATAACATAAGCAATATTTGTTAAATGATTAAATGCATGAAATATGTCATATTCAAGTTGGAAAATCATAGGTACTGAAATGACACCATGCAAAAATTTGTGTGGCTTGCCTTAGCACAGAGGAGGGTCACACTCCTCCTCGTTCTCCTCAAGGAAAGCTTCTCCTTCTGAAAATAATTAAAAATAACAAATGAAAATATCAAGAACCATTTTTACCAGAAATTCTAGACAGTAAGGAAAAATCTCAAACTTGGTGCACTGCTAGAATATTCCAGTACAAAACTAATGCAAAAAGAATCAACTCATTTGGACTTATAGATTAGGAGTTAGAGCTGGTCAAAGTTCCTGATCAAATTTGATTTAAATTTGAATAAAAGAAAATCCAGGGGGTGACGTCGAAGGCGTATTTCAGAGAATACACCTCCACTCGTACCGCTTCGTGCGCGAGTGGAGAAGCCGACAGAAGGCCCCACGCGTCAGATCCGGAGAGACAGAGAGGGAAACAGAGGAGGGGCGACGCGTCGCCGGCGTTTCTCCGGCGAGTAGAGGTCGGCGGCCACCGTGGAAGGGATAGAACGACGCACAAGACTACGGCGCACACGCATGTACCCGCAACTTGGTGAGAGGTGGACGGACGAGGTCGGCGATGGCATCTCCAGCGGCTGCAGCGGGCAGAGCACGTTGGAGAAGAAGATGTCGGGCTGGAGGTCGCCCGTGGCTCCAAAGAGCGCCACACGAGCACCGCGGACCACCAGAACACGCCCATGCAATGGGTCGAGCTCGAGAGGCACGAGTGGAGGGGCAGAAAGGGATCGCCGCTGATACGCTCTGCTGGGGAACGAGTAATTTCAAAAATTCTACGCACATGCAAGATCATGGTGATGCATAGCAACGAGAGGGGAGAGTGTTGTCCACGCACTGTCAGAGACCGAAAGTGGAAGCGCGAGAACAACGGGTTGATGTAGTCGACGCCTTCACGCCCCGACCGATCAAGCAATCAAACTACGGCACCTCCGAAGTTCTAGCACACGCTCAGCTCGATGACGCATCCCCGACCGATCCAGCGTAATGTCGGGAAGAGTTTCACAAGACGACGGCAGGACGATCTTGATGTTCTATCACGCAGGCTTCGCCAAGCACCGCTACAATATTATCGAGGACTATAGTGGAGGGGGGCACCGCACACGGCTAAGAGATCGAGAGATCAATTGTTGTGTCTAGAGGTGCCCAACTTGCCCCCGTATAGAAAGGAGCCAAGGGGGAGGGGGCGGCCGACCAAGGAGGGGCGCGCCAAGGGGAGTCCTACTCCCACCGGGAGTAGGACTCCCTTCTTTCCTAGTTGAATAGGAGAAGGGGGAAGGAGGAGGAGAGAGAGGAGGGGGGTGCCCCCTCTCCTTGTCCTATTCGGACTAGGGGAGGGGCGCGCCCAGCCCCTTGCCTCCTCTCCTCTTTCTCCACCAAGGCCCATGTAGGCCCATTAAGTCCCCGGGGTTCCGTGAATCTCCTTGATCTCTAGAAATCCCGATTTCACCCTAACGCCCGATATCCAAATATAGGCTTCCAATATATCAATCTTCATGTCTCGACCATTTCGAGATTCTCATGATGTCCGTGAATCACATCCGGACTCAACAAACTTTGGTAAATCAAAACTCATTAACTCATAATATAACCGCCATCGAAACCTTGTTGCAAGGACCTACGGGTTCGAGAACTATGTAGACATGACCTGAACTGTTTCCGTCAAGAACCAATAGCGGAACCTCGATGCTCATATTGGCTCCTTACATATTCTACGAAGATCTTTATCTATCAAACCGCATAACAACATACGTTGTTCCTTTGTCATCAGTATGTTACTTGCCCGAGATTCGATCGCTTGTATCTCAATACTTAGTTCAATCTCGCATTAGCAAGTCTCTTTACTCACACGTAATGCATCATTCCGTAACTAACTCATTAGCTACATTGCTTGCAAGGCTTATAGTGATGTGCATTACCGAGAGGGCCCAGAGATACCTCTCCGACAATCGGAGGACAAAACCTAATTCGAATACGCCAACTCAACATGTACCTTTGGATACACCAGAGCTCCTTTATAATCACCCAGCATGCTAGGATGTTTGGTAGCACACAAAGTGTTCCTCCCAAACGGAGTTGCATAATCTCATAGTTATAGGAACTTGTATAAGTCATGAAGAAAGCAGAGCAACATACTAAACGATCAAGTGCTATGCTAACGAATGGGTCAAGTCAATCACATCATTCTCCTAATGATGTGATCCCATTAATCAAATGACAACACATGTCTATGGTTAGGAAACATAACCATCTTTGATTAATGAGCTAGTCAAGTAGAGGCATACTAGTGAAATTAAGTTTGTCTATGTATTCACACATGTATCATGTTTCCTAAATACAATTCTAGCATGAATAATAAACATTTATCATGATATGAGGAAATAAATAATAAATTTATTATTGCCTCTAGGGCATATTTCCTTCAGCCTCCCACTTGCACTAGAGTCAATAATCTAGATTACACAATAATGATTCTAACACCCATGGAGTCTTGGTGTTGATCATGTTTTGCTCGTGGAAGAGGCTTAGTCAACGGTTCTCGCAAAGATTCAGATCCGTATGTATCTTGCAAATCTCTATGTCTCCCACCTGCATTTGGTCCCTGGATGGAATTGAAGCGCCTCTGATGTGCTTGGTCCTCTTGTGAAATCTGATTCCTTTGCCAAGGCAATTGCACCAAGATTGTCACAGAAGATATTCATTGGTCCCGGCGCACTAGGTATGACACCTAGATCGGAAATGAACTCCTTCATCCATACTCTTCATTTGCCGCTTCAAGCAGCTATGTACTCCGCTCGCATGTAGATCCCGCCACGACGCTTTGTTTAGAACTGCACCAACCGACAGCTCCACCGCTCAATATAAACACGATCCAGCTTATGATTTAGAATCGTCCTGATCGCTGTCAAAGCTTGCATCGACGTAACCATTTATGACTAGCTCTTGTCACCTCCATAAACGAGAAACATATCCTTAGTCCTTTTCGTGTATTTCAGATATTCTTGGTCAGTCCAAAGATCCATTCCTGGATTACTTTGGTGCCTCCTCGCTAAACTTATTGCTACATACATCGTGTCCGTACATGATTGCATACATAATAGAGCCTATGGTCAAGCATAGGAACATCTTTCATTTTCTCTATCTTCGTTGTGGTTGGGCATTGAGTCCGACTCAACTTCACACCTTGTAATACAGTGCAAGAACCCTTTCTTTGCCTCGATCCATTTTGAACTTTTTCAAAACTTTATCAAGGTATGTGCTTTGTGAAAGTCCAATTGCCGCCTTAATCTATCTCTATAGATCTTGATGCCCAATATGTAAGAAGCTTCACCGAGGTCTTTCATTGAAAAACTTTATTCAAGTATCCCTTTATGCTATCCAGAAATTCTATATCATTTCCAATTAACAATATGTCATCTACATATAATATCGTAAATGCTACAGAGATCCCACTCACTTTCTTGTAAATACAAAGCCCAAAAGTCTCAGATAAAACCATATGCCTTGATCACACTATCAAAGCGCTTATTCCAACTCCGAGAGGCTTGCACCAGTCCTAAATGGATTGCTGGAGCTTGCACACTTTGTTAGCACTTTTGGATCGACAAAACCTTTCGGTTGCATCATATACAACTCTTCTTCCGTAAATCCATTCAGAATGCGCTTTGACATCCGAGGAGTCCTCGACTAGGGGTGTCCTGATAGTCAACTATCATCACGGCCGACTCCAAGACTATGAAGATACAAGATTGAAGACTTCGCCCCGTGTCCGGATGGGACTTTCCTTGGCGTGAAGGCAAGCTTGGTGATACGGATATGTAGATCTCCTACCATTGTAACCGATAATCGTAACCCTAACCTATCCGATGTCTATATAAACCGGAGGGTTTTAGTCCGTGGACTAACAACAATCATACCATAGGCTAGCTTCTAGGGTTTAGCCTCCTTGATCTCGTGGTAGATCTACTCTTGTACTACCCATATCATCAATATTAATCAAGCAGGAGTAGGGTATTACCTCCATCAAGAGGGCCCAAACCTGGGTAAGAACATCGTGTCCCTTGTCTCCCGTTACCATCCGCCTAGACGCAGAAGTTCGGGACCCCTACCCGAGATCCGCCGTTCTCGACACCAACATTGGTGCTTTCATTGAGAGTTCCTCCGTCGCCACCGATAGGGTCCGATGGCTCCTTCGATCATCAACAATGACGCTGTCCGTGGTGAGACTTTTCTCCCTGACAGATCTTCAGATTCGGGCGGTTTTGCATCGGGGCCAATTCGCTTGGCCATCCGGAGCAGATCGAAGCTACGCCCGCCATCAGTCATATTTGAAGTTTGAACTATACGGCCGATGTCACGGAGACTTGATCTTCGACGGATTCGAGCCGCAGCTAAGCGTGCCGCACTATCTCGACGAAAGCATGATCTAGCTCGCAAATAACAAAGGTTCTCGAGGTCGCACTCAAAGATCCGCCCCCGACCTTAATCCGAGCCGATTCCCGATCGAGGACGAGTGGTTGGACACCGCCTCGGGGGCTACGATCTCTACGGCGATTGAGCCGAACTCCATCCCTGTCCCTTGCAAAGACCTTGACTCTAGGGTGTCGGACTCTCTCCATCTCCAACCTCCGCGCCCGCCAATCGAATCCGACGGGCGCCGGTCATGGAGTTCACCGCCGACATCTTTCAGCGGTCGCCCTTTGGCGACATCCTGAATTCACTAAAGTCTCTTTCTTTATCCGGAGAGCCATGGCCGGACTACGGTCAAGAAGGTTGGGATGCGGACGACGAAGAAATTCAACGCCCACCCACCACCCACTTTCAGAGCTAATCGTCGAAAGCTTACACGACGTGCTCGATTCGATTCAAGACATCGACGGTATGGACGACGTATGTAGGAGACAACCATGAACCAAATACTATAGGATGCCGGACAACCACCTCATCCCATGATGTATACATGGTGGATACACCTAAAGGAAATGAAGACGAGGAACAACGGGCACTATGAAGGATAAATCCTCAAAAGGCCAAAGCGGCAACGTAAACGCTGAACCAAGTCCCGACTCAACAGAGACCCAGCCATAGAGTAGGGCGAATCGGTGGACGCATTTAACATGCTATCGAAAGCAATCGTCCTAACAAGACAACTTTGATAAACAACCCGGCCTCAAGAAGACAACATCCGGACGATCTCACGCGGACAAATTGTTGGAGCAAAATAACTCCAGAAAAGGCTCGTCGCCATCGCACAGAAGCCCGAAAAAGGTATGAAGCTCAAAACAGCGAAGATGCACCTTAATCGATGGAGCAAAGTATTCAACATCGCGAGACAAATACGGCGATAGTCGCCGAACAAAGAGCTACCCAAAAGAAAGCTACGCTGGATTTGACGAGGAGGCCTTAGAGCCCCACAATCAAAAGTAAGAAGGCCACCCTGGCCGGATGGACGCACCCCATGGTAAAAAGAGAGCGCAAATGGCGCCAAGACACAAGCCGATACGCAATCCGCATAAGGATTCACATCAAAAGGATGGCCCATTAGGTCCATCTATGGGCCAGAAAGCAAGCTCTTCAAAGCAATGCAACACGCCAAATATCCGAACATCACGGACACCCAAATATGGGGCGCCAGACATCCCCTATGTTTCACCGGATGAGGTGCCGGATCATGAATTTCAAACGGGATTCAAACCCGTAAACATAGAGGCATACGACGGAACAATGCACTCGAGTCTAGATTGAGGATTACATCCTCCACATACACATGGCTAGAGGAGACGATCTCCACGCCCATAAAATACTTACCCCACAAACTCAAAGGGCTAGCTCGGCATTGGCTTAAAGGCCTCCCTAAAATACCATTGGAAGCCGAAGAGCTCGAGGATGCGCTTTCTGCAAATTTCGGGGACCTATGTCCGCCCCGATGCGTGCATTTATCTAAGTCACATAACTCAACAGCCCGGAGAGTCAGCCCGAAATTTCGAACAGGTTCCTTACTAAAAGAACTAAATAGTCGATGTCTCGACGCCAAGCCTTAGCAGCCTTCAAACACAACGCCCAAGACGAATGGCTCGCTGCACACCTCGCCAATAAAAGCCAAGAACAATGGCCGACATCAAGTCCTCATGACCCGCTATGCTGGGAGGATAGCTGGCTAGCAAGATGCAAGCACCAAATACCCAAGTACATCCGGAAATCAGGGATGGAATGGAAACCACGCGCAACAAGGACCAGCGCCGATTAAAAGGAACGGTCCAAAGAGCGCGGCAAACAACGCCGGATTCAAAAGCTCACTAAGTAACAATAAAAAACTGCCCTTAAGGACAATAGCGATGAGCTATCCAATTTAAACAAAATCTTTGACAAAATATGTTAAATCCATAGTACTCCCTGGAGGCCCGCAAACCATACCCACAGAGATTGTTGGGTCTTCAAACAGTCCGCGACTCAACGCCAAACACAAGGGGCTCGGACACACCAAGTGAAGATGATGACGAAAGCACCACAAGCAGAGCCCCTGAAAACAAAAAGAATTTCCCACAAGAGGTTAAAACAAGAAAACTCACTTCACGTGATCAAAGGAAAAATAGAGCGCCCACTAAAATGCGCTACCGCACAAACTACCCTAGCGAGTACCAACACGGTTGTCAAAACCAATCACCTTCGAATTATCATGACTATTCCGGAAAGTATCCTAACGCAGGATGGACTGCTTTGATATTGATCCTATAATCGACGGATTCCAATTTACACAAGTCCTCATGGATGGTGGCGTGACATAAACCTGATATATCAAGACACAATCCGCAGGATGGGGATAGACCCAACCAAAATTCGCCAGTAGCAACACCTCCTTTAAAGGAGTAATGCCAGCCCATATGCCCATTGTACGGCTCCATATCGCTAGAAGTTGTGTTCGTTCATCCGACAACTTCCGCCGCTAAAAATTAATCTTCCATGTCGCCCATTTAAAAGTAGCCATCAAGCACTATTGGGACGCCAAGCTTTTGCCCGCTTTAACGCAATACCGCATTATGCATCTCTAACACTTAAAATGCCCGGTCCACGCGCATCATCTCATTAAAAGGAAGTATTATGTTAGTCGAGCACGGAAGAACGTGAGACTTCCTTGACAGCCCCACACCTATCCGCCCGCTTAGTCAAAGAACCCGAATAGGTCATTCAACCCTACACGGGCGACGAAGTCCGGCGCTTACTAGCAGATACCCCATACAAGGGGCTGCATGCATGTATAACAAGAGACAATAAAGCTCAATTTTATTCACTTCTTCAATCGACTCTGCTTATTTAATATAAAGTACATCTTTTGCACGATCCTTTTCTTTTAAACTAAGTTCCTCTCTTTACGATGAACAACGTATACACCCGGCCCAGATACGCACAACGGAGACACAGCGCAGACTTGCAGAGAGGGACCCGCTGCAAGGATTCTTTTCAGATTAAGACCCCGCGTAAACCTTTTTTACCGCCTCTTGTTGATATACATCCCCGCTTCTTACTATAACCGAGGAGGAGGCTGCTTTTGGCATTGGCCGCACTAGAATTTTTGCGCCGTATCTAGACACTGTGGGCTTAGGCATTATTCTCGCCTGCTTTTGTAAAGACCGAATAACTTAGGGAGTATTCGCGCCTCGAGTTAGGCCTTATATGCATCAGCTCAATCATGTCTTTGGTCAAATGTTGGGTTTGCCCGCCCTCGTGTTTTGCTGCCTTATGTTCCGCTTTATCGGCTAACGCGGCATCGTGGAGAACTATCACGATTGTGCCCCGTTTCGCCGCAAGCGAAAGCACCTCAAGAGAGAAAGCCAAAACTGACTGTCATGATATAGCGAGACCGGTCAACCACTCGATGACTCATCGAATGTTTAGAATTCTCCAAGATTAACGAAGGACCGGTTTTCGTCAGCACATACGCACTCCGACCGGAGAGTGCGGTACCCCTGTGGGCTATATAGTAGCCCCACCGAACTCCTATGGCTAAGTGAAAGTGATAAAGCATTATAGTCCGTTGCCTAGTTTGCTACGCTACCACCTCCTTAACAGACCAAGACATTGATTATGTGAAAAGCGCTTTTGTAAACACCCCACTATGTGCGTGGGGGCTAAGCCAAGGACTGCCATCTTCAAAGTTATATATACATATACATAAACGGTCTAGTAGTGAAAGAAAACAAACCACCACATAAGGTACTGCAATGAACTCATTCTTTATTTAACTTGGTGTTAAACCTACTGTATTCCAACTTATCTATGGATTATAAACTATTTTATTGGCCATAGATTCATCAAAATAAGCAAACAACACACTTAAAACAGAATCTATCAAAACAGAACAGTCTGTAGTAATCTGTAACTAACGCAAACTTCTGAACTCAAAAATTCATCAAAATAGGAAGACCTAGTCAATTTGTTTATTGATCAGCAGAAATTGGAATCACTATTTTATTACGTTCTGGTGATTTTTAACAATTGTTTTCGTGAGCCGAAAGTTTCTGGAAATTACAGCAAGATCAAATAACTATCATCCAAGAAGATCCTATAGGTTCAACTTGGCACAAACACTAATTAAAACATAAAACCACATCTAAACAGAAGGTAGATGGATTATTTATTCTAAACATAAACAAAAACAAAAACATAAATAAAATTGGGTTGCCTCCCAACTAGCGCTATCGCTAACGCCCTAGCTAGGCAAAAGTTAAGATAGATCTAACGAGTGCCATCTTTGGCACCGGAGAGGGGATTTCATTGCATTCATTCTTCTATTTAAGTTACATGGCCATTAATGGAAAAGGTAAGATTAAGCACGCTACGGAAATTTGCCTCTAAACTAGACTTCATCTCTTTAATAATTTCATTTTGATAGAAGCACAAAAGAGTAGTTGATTCAACCTTATCATTCATAGGGTGCCCAAATATAGTTTTCATTTTTCATAGGTGTCTATAGCATCCCTTCAAGTAAAACTCCTTCAAAAACAGAATCTAAAACTTGTTTAAAAGAAGCGGCAAGCCAACATAGAAACTTTTTGTAATCTTCAATTTGATATTGTGGCACATAGCTAGTCCTAATCCTTAATAACCTATCCCAAGCATCTTTAAAGACTCATCAAGTAAATAGCGAAAAATTCCAGAGTCATCCTCATCAAAATTATTCAAGCTCTCATTGAGACCCCGGTGGGTCTTTCTATAGCATCATTATTCATGAGCTTAGAGAGGATAGAGGGGTTATCCAAGGTACTAGAGTAGGAAAGGGCCCTTAGTTCTTTTTGACTCGCCATGGCAACGAGAAGGCAAACGGAGAAGAGAGGAGGAGATTGGGAAAGAGAGGGAATAAAACGGCAAGGGTGAAGTGGGGAGAGAAAACGAGAGGCAAATGGCAAATAATGTAAATGCGAGGGAGATAGGTTTGTGAACTTGCTATGTCTTGACTTGAGCGAAGACTCCCTCGAACGGGCTTTAAATCCTTCTTGCAACGCCTTGAGCTTATGCTGGTTTTCCTTGAGGAGAGGGTGATGCAGCAAGTGTAGCGGTATTTCAGTTTTAGAACCAGGTATCAATCCAAAGAGGAGGCTCCTAAAAAGTCCCACACCTACACAAACAACGAGAACTCGCAACCAACGAATAAAGGGGTTGTCAATCCTTCACGGCCACTTCATAAAGTGAGATCTAATAAAGATAGTATGATAAGATAAATATTTTTGGTATTTTATAATATAGATGCAAAAAGTAAAGATGCAAATAAAAGTAGATTGGGAGCAAATATGATAAGAGATAGACCGGGCCATAGGTTTCACTAGTGGCTTCTCTCAAGATAGCATAAGTATTACGGTGGGTGAACAAATTATTGTCGAGCAATTGATAGAAAAGTGCATAGTTATGAGATTATCTAGGCATGATCATGTATATAGGCATCACGTCCATAACAAGTAGACCGACTCCTGCCTGCATCTACTACTATTACTCCACACATCGACCGCTATCCATCATGCATCTAGAGTATTAAGTTCATAAGAACAGAAAGAATACATTAAGCAAGATGACATGATGTAGAGGGATAAACTCATGCAATATGATATAAACCCCATCTTGTTATCCTCGATGGCAACAATACAATACGTGCCTTGCAACCCTTTCTGTCACTGGGTAAGGACACCGCAAGATTGAACCCAAAGCTAAGCACTTCTCCCATGGCAAGAAAGACCAATCTAGTAGGCCAAACTAAACTGATAATTCAAGAGACTTGCAAAGACAACTCAATCATACATAAAAGAATTCAGAGAAGATTCAAATATTATTCATAGATAAACTTGATCATAAACCCACAATTCATGGATCTCACAAACACACCATAAAAAGAGTTTACATCGAATAGATCTCCACAAGAGAGGGGAGAACATTGTATTGAGATCCAAAAGAGAGAAGAAGCCATATAGCTAATAACTATGGACCCAGAGGTCTGTGGTAAACTACTCACAACTCATCGGAGGGGCAAGGATGTTGATGTAGAGGCCTCCGTGGTTGATTCCCTCCGTAGAGTGCCGCAAGGCTCCAAGATGAGATCTCATGATATGTAAGGTTACGGCGGTGGAAATTGTGTTTCGTGGTGCCCCGGATGTTTTCCGGCACGAGGGTATATATAGGAGGAAGAAGTACGTCTGGGTCACTGAGGGCCCACGAGAGGGGCGCGCCCTATAGGGGGGCGGCCTCCTATCTCATGGAGGCCTCGCTGCTTCGACTTGCACTCCAAGTCCTCGGATCACGCTTGTTCCAAAAATCATGCTCCCAAGGTTTCATTCCGCTTGGACTCCATTTGATATTCATTTTCTTCAAATATCAAATAGGCAAAAACAGCAATATAATGGGCCTCCTGTTAGTAGGTTAGTCCCAAAATGATATAAATGTAAAATAAAGCCCATAAACATCCAAAAGAGGTAATATAATAGCATGGAATAATCAAAATTATAGATACGCTGGAGAAGTATCAAGATCCATCTTGATGTTCTACCATCGCAGGGTCGCTAAGCACCGCTACATATTATCGAGGACTATGGTGGAGGGGCACGCACTGCTAAGAGATCGAGAGATCAATTGTTGTGTCTAGAGGTGCCCTTGCCCTGTATAAAAGGAGCCAAGGGAGGGCAGCCACAGGAGGGAGTCCCACTCCCAGAGTAGGACCTTCCTAGTTGGAATATGAGAAGGGGGGGAGGAGGGAGAGGAAGGAAGGGGCGCCGCCTCCTGTCCTATTCGGACTAGGAGCAGGCTGGCCCAGCCCTTGCCTCCTCTCCTTTCTCCACCAAGGCCCATGTAGGCCCATTAAGTCCCGGGGGTTCCAGAACCTCCAGATCCGATAAAATCCCGATTTCACCCGAACACTTCCGATATCCAAATATAGGCTTCCAATATATCAATCTTAAGGTCTCGACCATTCGAGACTCCTCATGTCCGTAATCACATCCGGACTCACAAAACTCGACATCAAAACTCATAAACTCATAATATAACCGCTATCAAACCTTGTTGCAAGCGGACTACGGGTTCGAGAACTATGTAGACATGACCGAACTGCTCCGATCAATAACCAATAGCGGAACCTGGATGCTCATATTGGCTCCTACATATTCTATGAAGATCTTTATCGGTCAAACCGCATAACAACATACGTTGTTCCCTTTTTCATCAGATAGTTGCCCGAGATTCGATCGCTTGATCTCAATACCTAGTTCAATCTCACATTGGCAAGTCTCTTTACTGTTATGTAATACATCTCGTAACTAACTCATTAGCTACATTGCTTGCAAGGCTTATAGTGATGTGCATTACCGAGAGGGCCTAGATACCTCTCCACAATCGAGGACAAAACCTAATCAAATACGCCAACTCAACATGTACCTTTGGATACACCTGCACAGCTCCTTTATAACCACCCGCATTGCTATGACGCTGGTAGCACACAAAGTGTTCCTCCCGTAAACGGAGTTGCATAATCTCATAGTTATAGGAACTTGTATAAGTCATGAAGAAAGCAGAGCAACATACTAAACGATCAAGTGCTATGCTAACGGAATCAAGTCAATCACATAATTTCCTAATGATGTGACCTGTTAATCAAATGACAACACATGTCTATGGAGAGGAAACATAACCATCTTTGATTAATGAGCTAGTCAAGTAGAGGCATACTAGTGACATTAAGTTTGTCTATATTCACACATGTATCATGTTTCCGTTAATACAATTCTAGCATAAATAATAAACATTTATCATGATATGAGGAAATAAATAATAACTTTATTATTGCCTCTAGGCATATTTCCTTCAACGCCCAACGATCTATAATTTTGATTGCTCCATGCTATATTATCTATTGTTTTGACTATATTGGGCTTTATTTTCCACTTTATATTACTTTTGGGACTAACCTATTAACCGGAGGCCCAGCCAGAGTTGCTATTTTTGCCTATTTTAGTGTTTCAAGAAACGGATTATCAAACGGAGTCCAAACGGAATGAAACCTTCGAACGTGATTTTTCATCGATAAGATCCAGAGACTTGGACCATCTCAAGAAAAGGAGGGATGACAGGGTGGAGGGCGCCTCTCTACGGCGTGCCCTCTGCGTCAGGCCCCTGAAGCTCCATTGACGATTCTTCCTCCTATATATACCTAGGTACCCCAACGATCGAGCATCGAGCCAAAACCTAATTCCACCGCCGCAACTCTCGTATCCACGAGATCCCATCTTGGGGCCTGTTCCGAGTTCACGAAAGGGAATCCACCACGGAGGGCTTCTACATCATCATCATAGCTCTTCGATGAAGTGTGAGTAGTTTACCTTGACCTTCGGGTCCATAGTTAGTAGCTAGATGGCTTCTTCTCTCTTTGGATCTCAATACAATGTTCTCCCTCTCGTGGAGATCTATTCGATGTAATCTTATTTTTCGTGTGTTTGTTGAGACCGATGAATTGTGGGTTTATGATCAAGATTATCTATGAGCAATATTTGAATCTTCTCTGAATTCTTTTATGTATGATTGGTTATCTTTGCAAGTCTCTTGAATTATCCATTTGGTTTGGCCAACTAGATTGGTAGTTCTTGCAATGGGAGAAGTGCTTAGCTTTGGGTTCAATCTTGCGTGTCCTTTCCAAGTGATGAGGGGCAGCAAGGCACGATTGTGTTGTTGCCATCGAGGATAACAAGATGGGGTATTTGTCATATTGCACGAATTATTCCTCTACATCATGTCATCTTGCTTGGCATGCTACTCGCTTTCATTAACTTAATACTCTAGATGCAATGGATAGCGGTCGATGAGTGGAGTAATAGTAGTAGATGCAGGAGTCGGTCTACTTGTCTCGACGTGATGCCTATATACATGATCATACCTAGATACTCTCATAACTATGCTCAATTCGCCAATTGCTCAACAAGAATTGCTCACCCACCGTAGAATACCTATGCTCTTGAGAGAAGCCACTAGTGAAATCTATGGCCACGGGTCTATTCTCATCATATTAATCTTCCCACGCTTTATTATTGTTTTGCTTTATACTTTGCCTTTTATTTTACTTTGCATCTTTATACCAAAAATACCAAAAATAGTATCTATCATCTCTATCGATCTCACTGTAAGTGACCGTGAAGGATTGACAACCCCTATTCGCTGGTTGCGAGGGAGTTATTTGCTTTGTGTAGGTACGAGGGACTTCGCGTGGCCTCCTACTGGATTGATACCTTGGTTCTCAAAACTAAGGAAATACTTATGCTACCTGCATCATCCTCTCCTCTTTGGGGAAAACCAACGAAGCTCAAGACGTAGCAAGAAGGATTTCGCCCGCTGTCGGGAGTCTACGCAGTCAACATACCAAGTACCTATCACAATCCTTATCTCTCACATTACATTATTTGCCATTTGCCTCGCTTTCCTCTCCCCACTTCACCCTTCGCTTTATTCGCCTCTTTTCCGCTTGCCTTTTCTCGCTTGCTTGTTTGCTGTGTGTTAGTTTGCTTGCTTGTCACAATGGCTCTACCTAGATTTGGTGATCTTCACCTTAAAAGGTTGGAAGAGATCAAAGCAATGTCGGAGTTTTATGGTTTTGCAATTTGAGCATAATAATTTCTTCGAAACGAGCTTAAGGAACAAAAAGGTTTTATGAATTATATGAATAAAGAGCTCGATGATATGTCTAAAGAATTTGAAGGTTTAAGATCCCAAATTTCTCGTCTGAGAAGTTGACTACTCAAATATCTGATAAGCAAGCTACCTTGGTCAATAAGATGGCTACCAAACCTAATTTCCATGAAAATAAAGATGAAGATCTAAAGTCCCTATCAAATCCTTTTTGCAATATGAATCTTGATAATGATGAGATTGAATATGAGTCACCTTTACCTAGAAGGCGTTCTAAAATTCAAGTTTTAGATAATGATGCTAAAATTGATAAAAGTGGGATTGAAGAAAGTAGAACCCTAGATGTTGCTAAGCCCACTATTTTGGATTTCAAGGAATTTAATTATGAAAGTTGCTCTTTAATTGATTGTATTTCCTTGTTGCAATCCTGTTAAATTCTATGCTTATAGTCAAAATAAAGCTTTTACCAAACATATCGTTGATGCCTTGATGCAATCTTATGAGGAAAAACTTGAGTTGGAAGTCTCCATCCCTAGAAAACTTTATGATGAGGGAACCAACTATTAAAATTAAGATTAAGGATCATGAATTTTATGCTTTATGTGATTTGGGTGCTAGTGTTTCCACTATTCCCAAAACTTTGTGTGATTTGCTAGATTTCGTGATTTTGATGATTGCTCTCTAAACCTACACCTTGCGGATTCCACTATTAAGAAACCTATGGGAAGAATTAATGATGTTCTTATTGTTGTAAATAGGAATTATGTGCCAATAGATTTTATCGTTCTTGATATAGATTGTAATCATTCATGTCTTATTATTCTTGGTAGACCTTTCCTTAGAACGATTGATGCAATTATTGATATGAAAGAAGGGAATATTAGATTCCAATTCCCATTAAAGAAAGGCATGGAACACTTCCCTAGGAAGAAGATAAAATTACCATATGAATCTATTATGAGAGCCACTTATGGATTGCCTACCAAAGATGGCAATACCTAGATCTATCCTTGCTTTTATGCCTAGTTAGCGTAAACGATAGCTTGTTGGGAGGCAAACCAATTTTATTTTTACCTTTTGTTTTTGTTTATGTTTAGGAATAAATAATCCATCTACCTTCTGTTTAGATGTGGTTTTATGTTTTAATTAGTGTTTGTGCCAAGTTAAACCTATAGGATCTTCTTGGATGATAGTTATTTGATCTTGCTGTAATTTCCAAAACTTTCTATTCACGAAAACAATTGTTAAAAATCACCAGAACGTGATAAAATAGTGATTCCAATTGCTGATCAATAGACAAATTTCCTAGGTCGTACTATTTTGGCTGAATTTTTGGAGTTCCAGAAGTTTGCGTTAGTTACAGATTACTACAGACTGTTCTTTTTAACAGATTCTCTTTTCGTGTGTTGTTTGTTTATTTTGATGAATCTATGGCTAGTAAAATAGTTTATAATCCATAGAGAAGTTGGAATACAGTAGGTTTAACACCAACATAAATAAAGAATGAGTTCATTACAGTACCTTGAAATGATCTTTGTTTTCTTCGCTAACGGAGCTTACAAGATTTCTGTTGAGTTTTGTTGTGAAGTTTTCAAGTTTTGGGTGAAATCTTTTGATGGATTATGGAACAAGGAGTGACAAGAGATTGCTTGGGGATGCCCATGGCACCCCAAGATAATCCAAGGACACCAAAAGTCAAAGCTTGGGGATGCCCTGAAGGCATCCCTCTTTCGTCCACTTCCATCGGTAACTTTACTTGAGCTATATTTTTATTCACTACATGATATGTGTTTTGCTTGGAGTGTCTTGTATTATTTGCATCTTTGTCTGTTAGTTTACCACAATCATCCTTGTTTTACACACCTTTTGAGAGAGCCATACATGAATTGGAATTTGTTAGAACACTTATGTGCTTCACTTATATCTTTTGAGTTACAGCTTTGCTTTATGTGCTTCACTTATGTCTTTTGAGCTTTATAGTTTTGCTCTAGTACTTCACTTATATCTTTTAGAGCAGTGGTGGATTTGTTTTAAAGAAACTATTGATCTCTCATGCTTCACTTAGATCATTTTGAGAGTCTTAAATAGCATGGTAATTTGCTTAAATTAATAATATGCTTGGTATTCAAGATTTGTAAAACTTTCTTTGAGTGTGTTGAATACTAAGAAAAGTTTGATGCTTGATAATTGTTTTGAGATATGAAGGTGGTAATATTAGAGTCATGCTAGTTGAGTAGTTGTGAATTTGAGAAATACTTGTTCTAAAGTTTGTGATTCGTAGCATGCATGTATGGTGAACCGTTATGTGATGAAGTCGGAGCATGATTTATTTATTGATTGTCTTCCTTATGAGAGGTCGGGGATGAGCGATGGTCTTTTCCTACCAATCTACCTCCTAGGAGCATGCGTAATACTTTGCTTTGATAACTTGTAGATTTTTGCAATAAGTATATGAGTTCTTTATGACTAATGTTGAGTCCATGGATTATACGCATTTTGTCACCCTTCCACCATTGCTAGCCTCTAATATCAAGACTTTTGCCGGTATCATACACCCACCATAAACCTTCCTCAAAACAGCCACCATACCTACCTATCATGGTATTTTCATAGCCATTTCGAGATATATTGCCATGCAACTTTCCACCGCTGCTTATTATGACACGCCCATCATTTTCATATTGCTTAGCATGATCATTTAGTTGACATCGTATTTGTGGCAAAGCCATCATTCATAATTCTTTTCATACATGTCACTTATGAATCATTGCATATCCTGTACATCACGGAGGCATTCACATAGAGTCATATTTTGTTCTAAGTATCGAGTTGTAATTTTGAGTTGTAAGAAAAATAAAAGTGTGATGATCATCATTTTTAGAGCATTGTCCCAAGTGAGGAAAGGATGATGGAGACTATGATTCCCCCATAAGTCGGGATGAGACTCCGGACGAAAAATAAAAAAAGAAAAGAAAAGAGGCCATAAAAAAGAAAAAGGCCCAAATAAAAAATGAGAGAAAAGAGAGAAGGACAATGTTACTATCCTTTTACCACACTTGTGCTTCAAAGTAGCATCATGCTCTTTATAATAGAGAGTCTCTTGTTTTGTCACTTTCATTCACTAGTGGGAATTTTTCATTATAGAACTTGGCTTGTATATTCCAATGATGGCTTCCTCAAATTGCCCTAGGTCTTCGTGAGAGCTTTGTGTTGGATGCACACCCACTTAGTTTCGCTTGTTGAGCTTTCATATACTTATAGCTCTAGTGCATCCGCTGCATGGCAATCCCTACTCACTCACATTGATATCTATTGATGAGCATCTCCATAGTCCATTGATACGCCTAGTTGATGTGAGACTATCTTCCTCTTTTTGTCTTCTCCACAACCACCATTTTATTCCACACATAATGCTATATTCATGGCTCATGCTCATGTATTGCGTGAAGATTGAAAAAGTTTTGAGAATGTCAAAAGTATGAAACAATTGCTTGGCTTGTCATCGGGTTGTGCATGATTTAAATATTTTGTGTGGTGAAGATAGAGCATAGCCGGACTATATGATTTTGTAGGATAACTTTCGGCCATGTTATTTTGAGAAGACATAATTGCTTTGTTAGTATGCTTGAAGTATTATTATTTTTATGTCAATATGAACTTTTGTATTGAATCTTTCTGATCTAAATATTCATACCACAATTAAGAAGAATTACATTGAAATTATGCCAAGTAGCACTGATCAAAAATTCTCTTTTATCATTTACCTACTAGGACGGCAGGAATTGCTTAGATGCCCGACACGCCTCCAACGATCTATAATTTTATTGCTCCATGCTATATTATCTATTGTTTTGGACTATATTGGGCTTTATTTTCCACTTTTATATTACTTTTGGGACTAACCTATTAACCGGAGGCCCACCTGCATCATCGTTTTTGCCTATTTAAGTGTTTCAAGAAACGAATATCAAACGAGTCCAAACGGAATGTAACCTTCGAACGTGATTTTCATCGATAAGATCCAGAGACTTGGACCCCGTCAAGAAAGGAGGAGGCGGCCACGAGGGTGGAGGGCGCCCCAGGGCGTGCCCCCGCCTCATGGGCCCCGGCTCCACCACGCATTCTTCCTCATATATATACCCACGCACTTCAATGATCGACACGAGCCAAAACCTAATTCCACCACCGCAACTTTCTGATCCACAAGATCCCATCTTGGGGCCTGTTCCGAGTCCAAGGGGAATCCACCATGGAGGGCTTTACATCATCATCATAGCCCTCGATGAAGTGTGAGTAGTTTACCCTGACCTTCGGGTCCATAGTTAGTAGCTAGATGGCTTCTTCTCTCTTGGATCTCAATACAACGCTTCTCCCTCTCGTGGAGATCTATTCGATGTAATCTTCTTTTTTATGTGTGTTTGTTGAGACCGATGAATTGTGGGTTTATGATCAAGATTATCTATGAGCAATATTTGAATCTTCTCTGAATTCTTTTATGTATGATTGGTTATCTTTGCAAGTCTCTTCAATTATCCGCTTGGTTTGGCCAACTAGATTGGTAGTTCTTGCAATGGGAGAAGTAGCTTTGGGTTCAATCTTGTGTCCTTTCCAAGTGACAGAGGGCAGCAAGGCACGATTGTATTGTTGCCATCGAGGATAACAAGATGGGGTATTTATCATATTGCATGAAATTATTCCTCTACATCATGTCATCTTGCTTAAGGCGAACTCTGCTTTTCATTAACTTAATACTCTAGATGCATGCCGATAGTGGTCGATGAGTGAGTAATAGTAGATGCAGTGTGAGTCGGTCTACTTGTCTCGGACATGATGCCTATATACATGATCATACCTAGATACTCTCATAACTATGCTCAATTCGCCAATTGCTCAACAAGAATTGCTCACCCACCCTAGAATACTTATTCTTGAGATAAGCCACTAGTGAAATCTATGGCCCCGTCTATTCTCATCATATTAATCTTCCCACGCTTTATTATTGTTTTGCTTTATACTTTGCCTTTTATTTTACTTTGCATCTTTATACCAAAGATACCAAAATATTATCTATCATCTCTATCGATCTCACTGTAAGTGGTCAGAAGGATTGACAACCCCTATTCGCGCTGGTTTGCGGGAGTTATTTGCTTTGTGTAGGCACGAGGGACTAAGCGCTGGCCTCCCATCGGATTGATACCTTGGTTCTCAAAACCGAGGGAAATACTTACGCTTACTCGCCTGATCATCCTCCTCTTTGGGGGAAACCAACGCAAGCTCAAGACGAGCAATCGACGAGCTCGTCGGGATGGCGGCAAGGCCCGCCTACCGGCTATGGCTTCACGGGTCGGTGGTTGAGTGAGTGAGAGGTGAGGAGAAATGAGCTCGAGGGTCCACTACTAGAAAACCACTACTAATGGCGACGATTTACCATTAATGGCGATCACCTGCGCCATTACTAGCACGCCATTAGTATTTTATTAATGGCGCACTGCAGCGCCATTAGTACTGGTATAATGGCGCACACTGGTGCGCCATTAGTATAGGCTACAAGGCGCCATTAGTATGCCTCCTGTGGCCATGTATACCAGTGTTGGATACTAATGGCGACTTACCAAGATGCCTATTAGTAATTATGGAGATACTAATGGCGACCAAATGATGCGCCATTAGTGTTTTGTCATACTAATGGCGCACTATCATGATGCGCCATTAGTATGAATATTAGGTTTTTTATTTTTTTATTTTCTGTTTTTGCACAAGTTACAAAATGTATAATTTGACAAAATATAGACAGACACATCAACAATGATTCATCAATACAATAGAAGATTAGTCTTTGAATACAATTCATCATATTAGTCTCCTAATACAATTCATCATATTAGTCTCCAATTGAAAAGACCGAACAAAGATAGAACATTATATTACAAGTCTCGAGACCATGAGTAGCGAAGTTTGTCTTCACATTAAGTTTCGATCATCATCATCTAAACTACCATCACATAGAAGAGAGTGCGGTCATCACGATGAGCATCATCATGATGAAACTCGCCTTCATCCGGTTCCTCCAACGCCTCTCCCTCTCCCGCTAGATAGCGGGCGATTCAGATTCGCCTCGCCCTAGTGGTGTACCCTTTGTAACTGTTATCGCTGAATCGGTGAACCTGTCTCCAACACTCCTCCCACCATCGAGACCGAACCTTACCCTTGTACACCTATATACGCCGCATCGCTATGCACTAGCCAAACGAAACGTTAGTACCAATTCACGCACAATACATAAGCAATATATAAGTATGCAATGTAACGATCGAAGAGAAAAGCAAGACATTAATAGCATCGATTACATCTAAGTTGAACGACTCAAACCAAAGAGACATACCAAGTTCATTAAAGTTTAATTACAACATGAGCCAATCGATGTTTCGAATTCAACCTCGACTAAGGGATCGAGTGATGGCCGCCGCTCATCGTGGGAGTCATGAAAGAACGGGCGTTGTCATCCCGCATTTGTAGCATTGTGTCGATGTCACCGCGGACGTTGATTGAGGTAGAACTGCCCCGAGGTACGGCGACATCTTGATGGATGATTTCGAAACTCCGACGGATGCGAAGAATTTTTGTCGGAGGTCCGCTCCGGATTGCCGACACGCCGCCATGCCCAATCTTGGAGTTTACCCAGCGTAGCGATGATGGTCCGCACGATCGCTCGCATGTGATGGATGGCGAGTAGGCACCTCTCCGATCACAGCGCTGCTTGACGCAGCGTATGTCGACAGGGAGAACACGTTTGCCGTATTTATTAATAGGCCCGTGAAGGTGCTCCAGATTTACGCGAGCCGGGAGAATGTGATAGCCGCTTATTAGGGATGATAGACTACTCATCAATAAGGAATTCTTCTTCCGGAGCCCATTCTACGTAACTCCAGTTAAGCTGCGGCCTCGCTTGGAGTAGTGTCGATGGGTGATCACCGAAGTTGCTTCCCAAAAGCACGGAGTGAGGACAAAGTGCGAAAGACTAGTATTGATCTCAGGCTACCGAGATCCCGCCAGAGTAACGACCACCGCGGTGTGTCCGGGCGTGACAAGTTGGTATCGTGAGCCGACTCCTCGCGTTATACGGATGGTTGCGATGTGCGCGGGTCATGTTGTTCATGACGCTAGACCCGTCGGCACCCGATATGGCACATGTATCGGACCGAAGCACGACGCTTGTGCCAAGAGGGAACGTTCTCGTATTCCCGACGAGGACGCCGGTTCCTCCGAGTGGGGGTATGATAGCCGCTTATTAGGGATGATAGACTACTCATATCAATAAGGAATTTCTTTTTTCCGGAGCCCATTCGACGTAACTCCAAAGTTAGCGTGCTCGGTTTGGAGTAGTGTCAGATGGTGACCATCGAAGAAATTCTGTGCGCACGAGTGAGGACAAAGCAGAAAGACTAGTATTGATCTGTAAGGCCACGAGATCCCGCCAGAGTAACGATCACCGCGGGTGTCCGGGCGTGACAGAACATCATCAAGAACCTTCTTGACATTTGTGTAGTCTATGTTCGATCGACGGTCCGGTCGAAATACGGGCCATGGAATATTTGGGGCTTAGGAGGATGAGCGCAACGGTGTCACCGCAGAAAACACGGAATGTTAAAAAAAAACGATCGAAATGTAAGAATTCATATGTTACGGGTCAAGTTGAGGGGAGGACTTACTCGGAAAGTAAGGCACGGAAGTTATCCTTATCTTGGTTTGCCGTAATGACGCTTCGAGGTAAGAACTCGCGATTTGCCGTCCCCAGCGCTGCCCAAGATCTTGGCACGCATGTACAAGGGGTCACTATCACGATGTCCCGGTCTTGTCGCTAATGATCCGTGATTCCATACTCAAATAAAATAGCCGAACGAAGGTGTAGTGCAGCTGGATGAAGGTTCAACATAGCGGATGTCATCAAAACGCAGGACGATCGTGACGCCTGGCGGAGTTATCCACAAAGCCTTGCCCTTCCGCACCTTGGCCGCGAAACCGGTATGCCACATCCTTCTCCTCGAGACGCCGCTTTCCAAAGAAAGAACATTGTCATGCGCATCCGTGATAGCACCGGTTGCAGCATTGAGCATATTTGTCGGTAGCATCGCCTACCCGCCACATGCACCTCCTCGAGATATCTCGCGGTGAAGGTGGCCCGCCCCAGCACGGATCGCATCGTGCCGGCTGGCTCGCACTCTTCTTAGTCTTTCTTTTGCGGCCTTCTTCTTCTCCCGTAATGGGACCGAGTTTTGCTCATGCACCGCTTCTTGAGTGTGTTGGGGCTGATATTTCTCGCACTCGCCTATCCGAGGCTCTGAAGTCGGAGCCGGAGGCGCCTCCCCGAGAGCTGAACGCCAGACGGCGCTGTTGTAACTTGCTTCTCCGCTGGTACGAGCCAGATCGCATAACGCCTTTGTTGGGTTTGGTTCTTGAGAAGGAGGCCCCATGAAGTCGCCATCGCACTCCATGCTCGGCAAAGTACCGATCGACGCTGCCAAATGTATCATAGTCGCTGCCGTCGCTTCGATCCCGTATGCATGCATGTTTGGATCCAGTGGCATAGGGATGTCCGCACCGCGACGGCGGTCTTGCCATGGGGCCGACGGCGCGGCACGATCGCGGTGTTGTTTTGGGTGGTGTCCTCGCCTCAAACGAACCGGCTTCTACCAAAGCAGGGCCACCAGCGCCGAGGGTCATCACGCCATCATCGCCCCGACGGGTCGATTCGAGGTAAAAGTCGTCGCAGGCCTGGCAGCACCAACCAGCTTGAACCCTAACAAGTTGGGTGGCATCCGGTACCGTGGAACAAGGTCGCCCCGTTGAACGATTTTGCCTTGGCGACATCGACCAACTCGTTGTTCACGGCGGAGGAGAGCAACGAACGTCGGGCGCCTCGCGAAACATGTAGGGCGCCGTGATGCCCACCAAAGGCAAGGAGATGAAGTCCTCGCCGAGAGAGGCTTAATTAGTTACCGGATGATGGCGCCGAGTCGGCTATCGTAGAGGTACCGCCAACGCGCGGCGCAGCAGCTGACGGAGGGGCGCTTGTCGCAGAGGTGCCGGGCGACACCCGGTGCATTAAGCCCCGTGCGGCGCCGAGACACCAATGCCGCCCGCCGGGAGGCACCAATGGCCCCGCCATCGCATTATGCGAAGTTGTTGGCCGTGAAGCTAGGAATCGGCTATCGTCATCCGCAATCCACGCACTCAACCCCGAGATCAAGGTAGGCACAAGGGCGTGATCGCCGCCCAGTCGTTGTTCCACTTGCTTTGGACAATCTCCTAATCCGCGCCACCGTGCCTTTGAGTTCTTGAACCTCTCGCTACCGCTTTCCGAGCTGGTCTTTTCTCCTTCCACACCAACCGTATAGTATGACCCCATTTTGTCGACAAGCCTTTGCCGCCACACGACCACCGACGCCGGCCATCGAGCTTATCCTTGTTCTTCATTACATTCAACCCCTATTTAGAGTGGTATCCCAAGGGTTGCTGGTCAATTCCCGCCATCGCTAATACCAGGAAGGAATGTGAACCATTTAGAAATTCGGCTTCATTAATTAGAATGCAACCATATGGAGCTAATTACGCTGGGTATTTCTTACCGTAACAAGCTGTCTGCCTGGTCTTCGATCCGTGGTAAGCTCCTTTGTTTTCGGTCCTTCTTGTACCGGCCCGATAAAGTTCCGGTCCGCTTGTCACCGATGTATCAAGAGGGCGGTAGGCCTTGCTCGGCACGGTCCGCCTCCTCCTTGTCCATATAGGCTCCGCCACTCAGAACCGCGGGACCGAGTGTGTTCCCTCATGTTCAGCTCCCATTTGTTTCCACTCACTTGATTGGGAGCTTATGCTCGAGCAATTGATCTTGAAGTCGCTAGTAGTCATCTTCGTGATCAAGGATTTTCTCCTGATCTTCTCGATAACTCTCACCTTTCTCGATCATTCTCTTCACATTGCTTTTCCAAGTAGACAGGCCTTGCTCATCTTCGTGAGGGCAGCATTGTTCACTTTATTCCTTTGAGGCTTGTGTTTTCAAATTCAGCGGGAACTTGTATCGCCTGCAGCTTCGGAAGAGGAGGTTGCGCAAATTCTCGGTGATGCCTCGTGTTCTCGTGTTGATCGAGACGTAAAGACTAATATAATACACGACGCTCCAAGCAAAACACTTATCATGTGGTGAATAAAATATAGCTCCAAGTAAAGTTACCAATGAACGAAGATGAAAGAGGGATGCCTTCCGGGCATCCCCAAGCTTAGGCTTTGGCTATTTGAATATCTAGGATGCCATATCCCCAAGCTTAGGCTCTTGCCACCCTTTATTCCATAGTCCATAAAAGCTTTACCCAAAACTTGAAAACTTCACAACACAAAACTCAATAGAAATTATAAGTCTAGTAGTGAAAGAAAACAAACCACCACATAAGGTACTGCAATGAACTCATTCTTTATTTAACTTGGTGTTAAACCTACTGTATTCCAACTTATCTATGGATTATAAACTATTTTATTGGCCATAGATTCATCAAAATAAGCAAACAACACACTTAAAACAGAATCTATCAAAACAGAACAGTCTGTAGTAATCTGTAACTAACGCAAACTTCTGAACTCAAAAATTCATCAAAATAGGAAGACCTAGTCAATTTGTTTATTGATCAGCAGAAATTGGAATCACTATTTTATTACGTTCTGGTGATTTTTAACAATTGTTTTCGTGAGCCGAAAGTTTCTGGAAATTACAGCAAGATCAAATAACTATCATCCAAGAAGATCCTATAGGTTCAACTTGGCACAAACACTAATTAAAACATAAAACCACATCTAAACAGAAGGTAGATGGATTATTTATTCTAAACATAAACAAAAACAAAAACATAAATAAAATTGGGTTGCCTCCCAACTAGCGCTATCGCTAACGCCCTAGCTAGGCAAAAGTTAAGATAGATCTAACGAGTGCCATCTTTGGCACCGGAGAGGGGATTTCATTGCATTCATTCTTCTATTTAAGTTACATGGCCATTAATGGAAAAGGTAAGATTAAGCACGCTACGGAAATTTGCCTCTAAACTAGACTTCATCTCTTTAATAATTTCATTTTGATAGAAGCACAAAAGAGTAGTTGATTCAACCTTATCATTCATAGGGTGCCCAAATATAGTTTTCATTTTTCATAGGTGTCTATAGCATCCCTTCAAGTAAAACTCCTTCAAAAACAGAATCTAAAACTTGTTTAAAAGAAGCGGCAAGCCAACATAGAAACTTTTTGTAATCTTCAATTTGATATTGTGGCACATAGCTAGTCCTAATCCTTAATAACCTATCCCAAGCATCTTTAAAGACTCATCAAGTAAATAGCGAAAAATTCCAGAGTCATCCTCATCAAAATTATTCAAGCTCTCATTGAGACCCCGGTGGGTCTTTCTATAGCATCATTATTCATGAGCTTAGAGAGGATAGAGGGGTTATCCAAGGTACTAGAGTAGGAAAGGGCCCTTAGTTCTTTTTGACTCGCCATGGCAACGAGAAGGCAAACGGAGAAGAGAGGAGGAGATTGGGAAAGAGAGGGAATAAAACGGCAAGGGTGAAGTGGGGAGAGAAAACGAGAGGCAAATGGCAAATAATGTAAATGCGAGGGAGATAGGTTTGTGAACTTGCTATGTCTTGACTTGAGCGAAGACTCCCTCGAACGGGCTTTAAATCCTTCTTGCAACGCCTTGAGCTTATGCTGGTTTTCCTTGAGGAGAGGGTGATGCAGCAAGTGTAGCGGTATTTCAGTTTTAGAACCAGGTATCAATCCAAAGAGGAGGCTCCTAAAAAGTCCCACACCTACACAAACAACGAGAACTCGCAACCAACGAATAAAGGGGTTGTCAATCCTTCACGGCCACTTCATAAAGTGAGATCTAATAAAGATAGTATGATAAGATAAATATTTTTGGTATTTTATAATATAGATGCAAAAAGTAAAGATGCAAATAAAAGTAGATTGGGAGCAAATATGATAAGAGATAGACCGGGCCATAGGTTTCACTAGTGGCTTCTCTCAAGATAGCATAAGTATTACGGTGGGTGAACAAATTATTGTCGAGCAATTGATAGAAAAGTGCATAGTTATGAGATTATCTAGGCATGATCATGTATATAGGCATCACGTCCATAACAAGTAGACCGACTCCTGCCTGCATCTACTACTATTACTCCACACATCGACCGCTATCCATCATGCATCTAGAGTATTAAGTTCATAAGAACAGAAAGAATACATTAAGCAAGATGACATGATGTAGAGGGATAAACTCATGCAATATGATATAAACCCCATCTTGTTATCCTCGATGGCAACAATACAACACGTGCCTTGCAACCCTTTCTGTCACTGGGTAAGGACACCGCAAGATTGAACCCAAAGCTAAGCACTTCTCCCATGGCAAGAAAGACCAATCTAGTAGGCCAAACTAAACTGATAATTCAAGAGACTTGCAAAGACAACTCAATCATACATAAAAGAATTCAGAGAAGATTCAAATATTATTCATAGATAAACTTGATCATAAACCCACAATTCATGGATCTCACAAACACACCATAAAAAGAGTTTACATCGAATAGATCTCCACAAGAGAGGGGAGAACATTGTATTGAGATCCAAAAGAGAGAAGAAGCCATATAGCTAATAACTATGGACCCAGAGGTCTGTGGTAAACTACTCACAACTCATCGGAGGGGCAAGGATGTTGATGTAGAGGCCTCCGTGGTTGATTCCCTCCGTAGAGTGCCGCAAGGCTCCAAGATGAGATCTCATGATATGTAAGGTTACGGCGGTGGAAATTGTGTTTCGTGGTGCCCCGGATGTTTTCCGGCACGAGGGTATATATAGGAGGAAGAAGTACGTCTGGGTCACTGAGGGCCCACGAGAGGGGCGCGCCCTATAGGGGGGCGGCCTCCTATCTCATGGAGGCCTCGCTGCTTCGACTTGCACTCCAAGTCCTCGGATCACGCTTGTTCCAAAAATCATGCTCCCAAGGTTTCATTCCGCTTGGACTCCATTTGATATTCATTTTCTTCAAATATCAAATAGGCAAAAACAGCAATATAATGGGCCTCCTGTTAGTAGGTTAGTCCCAAAATGATATAAATGTAAAATAAAGCCCATAAACATCCAAAAGAGGTAATATAATAGCATGGAATAATCAAAATTATAGATACGCTGGAGAAGTATCAAGATCCATCTTGATGTTCTACCATCGCAGGGTCGCTAAGCACCGCTACATATTATCGAGGACTATGGTGGAGGGGCACGCACTGCTAAGAGATCGAGAGATCAATTGTTGTGTCTAGAGGTGCCCTTGCCCTGTATAAAAGGAGCCAAGGGAGGGCAGCCACAGGAGGGAGTCCCACTCCCAGAGTAGGACCTTCCTAGTTGGAATATGAGAAGGGGGGGAGGAGGGAGAGGAAGGAAGGGGCGCCGCCTCCTGTCCTATTCGGACTAGGAGCAGGCTGGCCCAGCCCTTGCCTCCTCTCCTTTCTCCACCAAGGCCCATGTAGGCCCATTAAGTCCCGGGGGTTCCAGAACCTCCAGATCCGATAAAATCCCGATTTCACCCGAACACTTCCGATATCCAAATATAGGCTTCCAATATATCAATCTTAAGGTCTCGACCATTCGAGACTCCTCATGTCCGTAATCACATCCGGACTCACAAAACTCGACATCAAAACTCATAAACTCATAATATAACCGCTATCAAACCTTGTTGCAAGCGGACTACGGGTTCGAGAACTATGTAGACATGACCGAACTGCTCCGATCAATAACCAATAGCGGAACCTGGATGCTCATATTGGCTCCTACATATTCTATGAAGATCTTTATCGGTCAAACCGCATAACAACATACGTTGTTCCCTTTTTCATCAGATAGTTGCCCGAGATTCGATCGCTTGATCTCAATACCTAGTTCAATCTCACATTGGCAAGTCTCTTTACTGTTATGTAATACATCTCGTAACTAACTCATTAGCTACATTGCTTGCAAGGCTTATAGTGATGTGCATTACCGAGAGGGCCTAGATACCTCTCCACAATCGAGGACAAAACCTAATCAAATACGCCAACTCAACATGTACCTTTGGATACACCTGCACAGCTCCTTTATAACCACCCGCATTGCTATGACGCTGGTAGCACACAAAGTGTTCCTCCCGTAAACGGAGTTGCATAATCTCATAGTTATAGGAACTTGTATAAGTCATGAAGAAAGCAGAGCAACATACTAAACGATCAAGTGCTATGCTAACGGAATCAAGTCAATCACATAATTTCCTAATGATGTGACCTGTTAATCAAATGACAACACATGTCTATGGAGAGGAAACATAACCATCTTTGATTAATGAGCTAGTCAAGTAGAGGCATACTAGTGACATTAAGTTTGTCTATATTCACACATGTATCATGTTTCCGTTAATACAATTCTAGCATAAATAATAAACATTTATCATGATATGAGGAAATAAATAATAACTTTATTATTGCCTCTAGGCATATTTCCTTCAACGCCCAACGATCTATAATTTTGATTGCTCCATGCTATATTATCTATTGTTTTGACTATATTGGGCTTTATTTTCCACTTTATATTACTTTTGGGACTAACCTATTAACCGGAGGCCCAGCCAGAGTTGCTATTTTTGCCTATTTTAGTGTTTCAAGAAACGGATTATCAAACGGAGTCCAAACGGAATGAAACCTTCGAACGTGATTTTTCATCGATAAGATCCAGAGACTTGGACCATCTCAAGAAAAGGAGGGATGACAGGGTGGAGGGCGCCTCTCTACGGCGTGCCCTCTGCGTCAGGCCCCTGAAGCTCCATTGACGATTCTTCCTCCTATATATACCTAGGTACCCCAACGATCGAGCATCGAGCCAAAACCTAATTCCACCGCCGCAACTCTCGTATCCACGAGATCCCATCTTGGGGCCTGTTCCGAGTTCACGAAAGGGAATCCACCACGGAGGGCTTCTACATCATCATCATAGCTCTTCGATGAAGTGTGAGTAGTTTACCTTGACCTTCGGGTCCATAGTTAGTAGCTAGATGGCTTCTTCTCTCTTTGGATCTCAATACAATGTTCTCCCTCTCGTGGAGATCTATTCGATGTAATCTTATTTTTCGTGTGTTTGTTGAGACCGATGAATTGTGGGTTTATGATCAAGATTATCTATGAGCAATATTTGAATCTTCTCTGAATTCTTTTATGTATGATTGGTTATCTTTGCAAGTCTCTTGAATTATCCATTTGGTTTGGCCAACTAGATTGGTAGTTCTTGCAATGGGAGAAGTGCTTAGCTTTGGGTTCAATCTTGCGTGTCCTTTCCAAGTGATGAGGGGCAGCAAGGCACGATTGTGTTGTTGCCATCGAGGATAACAAGATGGGGTATTTGTCATATTGCACGAATTATTCCTCTACATCATGTCATCTTGCTTGGCATGCTACTCGCTTTCATTAACTTAATACTCTAGATGCAATGGATAGCGGTCGATGAGTGGAGTAATAGTAGTAGATGCAGGAGTCGGTCTACTTGTCTCGACGTGATGCCTATATACATGATCATACCTAGATACTCTCATAACTATGCTCAATTCGCCAATTGCTCAACAAGAATTGCTCACCCACCGTAGAATACCTATGCTCTTGAGAGAAGCCACTAGTGAAATCTATGGCCACGGGTCTATTCTCATCATATTAATCTTCCCACGCTTTATTATTGTTTTGCTTTATACTTTGCCTTTTATTTTACTTTGCATCTTTATACCAAAAATACCAAAAATAGTATCTATCATCTCTATCGATCTCACTGTAAGTGACCGTGAAGGATTGACAACCCCTATTCGCTGGTTGCGAGGGAGTTATTTGCTTTGTGTAGGTACGAGGGACTTCGCGTGGCCTCCTACTGGATTGATACCTTGGTTCTCAAAACTAAGGAAATACTTATGCTACCTGCATCATCCTCTCCTCTTTGGGGAAAACCAACGAAGCTCAAGACGTAGCAAGAAGGATTTCGCCCGCTGTCGGGAGTCTACGCAGTCAACATACCAAGTACCTATCACAATCCTTATCTCTCACATTACATTATTTGCCATTTGCCTCGCTTTCCTCTCCCCACTTCACCCTTCGCTTTATTCGCCTCTTTTCCGCTTGCCTTTTCTCGCTTGCTTGTTTGCTGTGTGTTAGTTTGCTTGCTTGTCACAATGGCTCTACCTAGATTTGGTGATCTTCACCTTAAAAGGTTGGAAGAGATCAAAGCAATGTCGGAGTTTTATGGTTTTGCAATTTGAGCATAATAATTTCTTCGAAACGAGCTTAAGGAACAAAAAGGTTTTATGAATTATATGAATAAAGAGCTCGATGATATGTCTAAAGAATTTGAAGGTTTAAGATCCCAAATTTCTCGTCTGAGAAGTTGACTACTCAAATATCTGATAAGCAAGCTACCTTGGTCAATAAGATGGCTACCAAACCTAATTTCCATGAAAATAAAGATGAAGATCTAAAGTCCCTATCAAATCCTTTTTGCAATATGAATCTTGATAATGATGAGATTGAATATGAGTCACCTTTACCTAGAAGGCGTTCTAAAATTCAAGTTTTAGATAATGATGCTAAAATTGATAAAAGTGGGATTGAAGAAAGTAGAACCCTAGATGTTGCTAAGCCCACTATTTTGGATTTCAAGGAATTTAATTATGAAAGTTGCTCTTTAATTGATTGTATTTCCTTGTTGCAATCCTGTTAAATTCTATGCTTATAGTCAAAATAAAGCTTTTACCAAACATATCGTTGATGCCTTGATGCAATCTTATGAGGAAAAACTTGAGTTGGAAGTCTCCATCCCTAGAAAACTTTATGATGAGGGAACCAACTATTAAAATTAAGATTAAGGATCATGAATTTTATGCTTTATGTGATTTGGGTGCTAGTGTTTCCACTATTCCCAAAACTTTGTGTGATTTGCTAGATTTCGTGATTTTGATGATTGCTCTCTAAACCTACACCTTGCGGATTCCACTATTAAGAAACCTATGGGAAGAATTAATGATGTTCTTATTGTTGTAAATAGGAATTATGTGCCAATAGATTTTATCGTTCTTGATATAGATTGTAATCATTCATGTCTTATTATTCTTGGTAGACCTTTCCTTAGAACGATTGATGCAATTATTGATATGAAAGAAGGGAATATTAGATTCCAATTCCCATTAAAGAAAGGCATGGAACACTTCCCTAGGAAGAAGATAAAATTACCATATGAATCTATTATGAGAGCCACTTATGGATTGCCTACCAAAGATGGCAATACCTAGATCTATCCTTGCTTTTATGCCTAGTTAGCGTAAACGATAGCTTGTTGGGAGGCAAACCAATTTTATTTTTACCTTTTGTTTTTGTTTATGTTTAGGAATAAATAATCCATCTACCTTCTGTTTAGATGTGGTTTTATGTTTTAATTAGTGTTTGTGCCAAGTTAAACCTATAGGATCTTCTTGGATGATAGTTATTTGATCTTGCTGTAATTTCCAAAACTTTCTATTCACGAAAACAATTGTTAAAAATCACCAGAACGTGATAAAATAGTGATTCCAATTGCTGATCAATAGACAAATTTCCTAGGTCGTACTATTTTGGCTGAATTTTTGGAGTTCCAGAAGTTTGCGTTAGTTACAGATTACTACAGACTGTTCTTTTTAACAGATTCTCTTTTCGTGTGTTGTTTGTTTATTTTGATGAATCTATGGCTAGTAAAATAGTTTATAATCCATAGAGAAGTTGGAATACAGTAGGTTTAACACCAACATAAATAAAGAATGAGTTCATTACAGTACCTTGAAATGATCTTTGTTTTCTTCGCTAACGGAGCTTACAAGATTTCTGTTGAGTTTTGTTGTGAAGTTTTCAAGTTTTGGGTGAAATCTTTTGATGGATTATGGAACAAGGAGTGACAAGAGATTGCTTGGGGATGCCCATGGCACCCCAAGATAATCCAAGGACACCAAAAGTCAAAGCTTGGGGATGCCCTGAAGGCATCCCTCTTTCGTCCACTTCCATCGGTAACTTTACTTGAGCTATATTTTTATTCACTACATGATATGTGTTTTGCTTGGAGTGTCTTGTATTATTTGCATCTTTGTCTGTTAGTTTACCACAATCATCCTTGTTTTACACACCTTTTGAGAGAGCCATACATGAATTGGAATTTGTTAGAACACTTATGTGCTTCACTTATATCTTTTGAGTTACAGCTTTGCTTTATGTGCTTCACTTATGTCTTTTGAGCTTTATAGTTTTGCTCTAGTACTTCACTTATATCTTTTAGAGCAGTGGTGGATTTGTTTTAAAGAAACTATTGATCTCTCATGCTTCACTTAGATCATTTTGAGAGTCTTAAATAGCATGGTAATTTGCTTAAATTAATAATATGCTTGGTATTCAAGATTTGTAAAACTTTCTTTGAGTGTGTTGAATACTAAGAAAAGTTTGATGCTTGATAATTGTTTTGAGATATGAAGGTGGTAATATTAGAGTCATGCTAGTTGAGTAGTTGTGAATTTGAGAAATACTTGTTCTAAAGTTTGTGATTCGTAGCATGCATGTATGGTGAACCGTTATGTGATGAAGTCGGAGCATGATTTATTTATTGATTGTCTTCCTTATGAGAGGTCGGGGATGAGCGATGGTCTTTTCCTACCAATCTACCTCCTAGGAGCATGCGTAATACTTTGCTTTGATAACTTGTAGATTTTTGCAATAAGTATATGAGTTCTTTATGACTAATGTTGAGTCCATGGATTATACGCATTTTGTCACCCTTCCACCATTGCTAGCCTCTAATATCAAGACTTTTGCCGGTATCATACACCCACCATAAACCTTCCTCAAAACAGCCACCATACCTACCTATCATGGTATTTTCATAGCCATTTCGAGATATATTGCCATGCAACTTTCCACCGCTGCTTATTATGACACGCCCATCATTTTCATATTGCTTAGCATGATCATTTAGTTGACATCGTATTTGTGGCAAAGCCATCATTCATAATTCTTTTCATACATGTCACTTATGAATCATTGCATATCCTGTACATCACGGAGGCATTCACATAGAGTCATATTTTGTTCTAAGTATCGAGTTGTAATTGTTGAGTTGTAAGAAAAATAAAAGTGTGATGATCATCATGTTTAGAGCATTGCCCTAAGTGAGGAAATGATGATGGAGACTATGATTCCCCCATAAGTCGAGATGAGACTCCGGACGAAAAATAAAAAAAGAAAAGAAAAGAGGCCATAAAAAAGAAAAAGGCCCAAATAAAAAATGAGAGAAAAGAGAGAAGGACAATGTTACTATCCTTTTACCACACTTGTGCTTCAAAGTAGCATCATGCTCTTTATAATAGAGAGTCTCTTGTTTTGTCACTTTCATTCACTAGTGGGAATTTTTCATTATAGAACTTGGCTTGTATATTCCAATGATGGCTTCCTCAAATTGCCCTAGGTCTTCGTGAGAGCTTTGTGTTGGATGCACACCCACTTAGTTTCGCTTGTTGAGCTTTCATATACTTATAGCTCTAGTGCATCCGCTGCATGGCAATCCCTACTCACTCACATTGATATCTATTGATGAGCATCTCCATAGTCCATTGATACGCCTAGTTGATGTGAGACTATCTTCCCTCTTTTTGTCTTCTCCACAACCACCATTTTATTCCACACATAATGCTATATTCATGGCTCATGCTCATGTATTGCGTGAAGATTGAAAAAGTTTTGAGAATGTCAAAAGTATGAAACAATTGCTTGGCTTGTCATCGGGTTGTGCATGATTTAAATATTTTGTGTGGTGAAGATAGAGCATAGCCGGACTATATGATTTTGTAGGATAACTTTCGGCCATGTTATTTTGAGAAGACATAATTGCTTTGTTAGTATGCTTGAAGTATTATTATTTTTATGTCAATATGAACTTTTGTATTGAATCTTTCTGATCTAAATATTCATACCACAATTAAGAAGAATTACATTGAAATTATGCCAAGTAGCACTGATCAAAAATTCTCTTTTATCATTTACCTACTAGGACGGCAGGAATTGCTTAGATGCCCGACACGCCTCCAACGATCTATAATTTTATTGCTCCATGCTATATTATCTATTGTTTTGGACTATATTGGGCTTTATTTTCCACTTTTATATTACTTTTGGGACTAACCTATTAACCGGAGGCCCACCTGCATCATCGTTTTTGCCTATTTAAGTGTTTCAAGAAACGAATATCAAACGAGTCCAAACGGAATGTAACCTTCGAACGTGATTTTCATCGATAAGATCCAGAGACTTGGACCCCGTCAAGAAAGGAGGAGGCGGCCACGAGGGTGGAGGGCGCCCCAGGGCGTGCCCCCGCCTCATGGGCCCCGGCTCCACCACGCATTCTTCCTCATATATATACCCACGCACTTCAATGATCGACACGAGCCAAAACCTAATTCCACCACCGCAACTTTCTGATCCACAAGATCCCATCTTGGGGCCTGTTCCGAGTCCAAGGGGAATCCACCATGGAGGGCTTTACATCATCATCATAGCCCTCGATGAAGTGTGAGTAGTTTACCCTGACCTTCGGGTCCATAGTTAGTAGCTAGATGGCTTCTTCTCTCTTGGATCTCAATACAACGCTTCTCCCTCTCGTGGAGATCTATTCGATGTAATCTTCTTTTTTATGTGTGTTTGTTGAGACCGATGAATTGTGGGTTTATGATCAAGATTATCTATGAGCAATATTTGAATCTTCTCTGAATTCTTTTATGTATGATTGGTTATCTTTGCAAGTCTCTTCAATTATCCGCTTGGTTTGGCCAACTAGATTGGTAGTTCTTGCAATGGGAGAAGTAGCTTTGGGTTCAATCTTGTGTCCTTTCCAAGTGACAGAGGGCAGCAAGGCACGATTGTATTGTTGCCATCGAGGATAACAAGATGGGGTATTTATCATATTGCATGAAATTATTCCTCTACATCATGTCATCTTGCTTAAGGCGAACTCTGCTTTTCATTAACTTAATACTCTAGATGCATGCCGATAGTGGTCGATGAGTGAGTAATAGTAGATGCAGTGTGAGTCGGTCTACTTGTCTCGGACATGATGCCTATATACATGATCATACCTAGATACTCTCATAACTATGCTCAATTCGCCAATTGCTCAACAAGAATTGCTCACCCACCCTAGAATACTTATTCTTGAGATAAGCCACTAGTGAAATCTATGGCCCCGTCTATTCTCATCATATTAATCTTCCCACGCTTTATTATTGTTTTGCTTTATACTTTGCCTTTTATTTTACTTTGCATCTTTATACCAAAGATACCAAAATATTATCTATCATCTCTATCGATCTCACTGTAAGTGGTCAGAAGGATTGACAACCCCTATTCGCGCTGGTTTGCGGGAGTTATTTGCTTTGTGTAGGCACGAGGGACTAAGCGCTGGCCTCCCATCGGATTGATACCTTGGTTCTCAAAACCGAGGGAAATACTTACGCTTACTCGCCTGATCATCCTCCTCTTTGGGGGAAACCAACGCAAGCTCAAGACGAGCAATCGACGAGCTCGTCGGGATGGCGGCAAGGCCCGCCTACCGGCTATGGCTTCACGGGTCGGTGGTTGAGTGAGTGAGAGGTGAGGAGAAATGAGCTCGAGGGTCCACTACTAGAAAACCACTACTAATGGCGACGATTTACCATTAATGGCGATCACCTGCGCCATTACTAGCACGCCATTAGTATTTTATTAATGGCGCACTGCAGCGCCATTAGTACTGGTATAATGGCGCACACTGGTGCGCCATTAGTATAGGCTACAAGGCGCCATTAGTATGCCTCCTGTGGCCATGTATACCAGTGTTGGATACTAATGGCGACTTACCAAGATGCCTATTAGTAATTATGGAGATACTAATGGCGACCAAATGATGCGCCATTAGTGTTTTGTCATACTAATGGCGCACTATCATGATGCGCCATTAGTATGAATATTAGGTTTTTTATTTTTTTATTTTCTGTTTTTGCACAAGTTACAAAATGTATAATTTGACAAAATATAGACAGACACATCAACAATGATTCATCAATACAATAGAAGATTAGTCTTTGAATACAATTCATCATATTAGTCTCCTAATACAATTCATCATATTAGTCTCCAATTGAAAAGACCGAACAAAGATAGAACATTATATTACAAGTCTCGAGACCATGAGTAGCGAAGTTTGTCTTCACATTAAGTTTCGATCATCATCATCTAAACTACCATCACATAGAAGAGAGTGCGGTCATCACGATGAGCATCATCATGATGAAACTCGCCTTCATCCGGTTCCTCCAACGCCTCTCCCTCTCCCGCTAGATAGCGGGCGATTCAGATTCGCCTCGCCCTAGTGGTGTACCCTTTGTAACTGTTATCGCTGAATCGGTGAACCTGTCTCCAACACTCCTCCCACCATCGAGACCGAACCTTACCCTTGTACACCTATATACGCCGCATCGCTATGCACTAGCCAAACGAAACGTTAGTACCAATTCACGCACAATACATAAGCAATATATAAGTATGCAATGTAACGATCGAAGAGAAAAGCAAGACATTAATAGCATCGATTACATCTAAGTTGAACGACTCAAACCAAAGAGACATACCAAGTTCATTAAAGTTTAATTACAACATGAGCCAATCGATGTTTCGAATTCAACCTCGACTAAGGGATCGAGTGATGGCCGCCGCTCATCGTGGGAGTCATGAAAGAACGGGCGTTGTCATCCCGCATTTGTAGCATTGTGTCGATGTCACCGCGGACGTTGATTGAGGTAGAACTGCCCCGAGGTACGGCGACATCTTGATGGATGATTTCGAAACTCCGACGGATGCGAAGAATTTTTGTCGGAGGTCCGCTCCGGATTGCCGACACGCCGCCATGCCCAATCTTGGAGTTTACCCAGCGTAGCGATGATGGTCCGCACGATCGCTCGCATGTGATGGATGGCGAGTAGGCACCTCTCCGATCACAGCGCTGCTTGACGCAGCGTATGTCGACAGGGAGAACACGTTTGCCGTATTTATTAATAGGCCCGTGAAGGTGCTCCAGATTTACGCGAGCCGGGAGAATGTGATAGCCGCTTATTAGGGATGATAGACTACTCATCAATAAGGAATTCTTCTTCCGGAGCCCATTCTACGTAACTCCAGTTAAGCTGCGGCCTCGCTTGGAGTAGTGTCGATGGGTGATCACCGAAGTTGCTTCCCAAAAGCACGGAGTGAGGACAAAGTGCGAAAGACTAGTATTGATCTCAGGCTACCGAGATCCCGCCAGAGTAACGACCACCGCGGTGTGTCCGGGCGTGACAAGTTGGTATCGTGAGCCGACTCCTCGCGTTATACGGATGGTTGCGATGTGCGCGGGTCATGTTGTTCATGACGCTAGACCCGTCGGCACCCGATATGGCACATGTATCGGACCGAAGCACGACGCTTGTGCCAAGAGGGAACGTTCTCGTATTCCCGACGAGGACGCCGGTTCCTCCGAGTGGGGGTATGATAGCCGCTTATTAGGGATGATAGACTACTCATATCAATAAGGAATTTCTTTTTTCCGGAGCCCATTCGACGTAACTCCAAAGTTAGCGTGCTCGGTTTGGAGTAGTGTCAGATGGTGACCATCGAAGAAATTCTGTGCGCACGAGTGAGGACAAAGCAGAAAGACTAGTATTGATCTGTAAGGCCACGAGATCCCGCCAGAGTAACGATCACCGCGGGTGTCCGGGCGTGACAGAACATCATCAAGAACCTTCTTGACATTTGTGTAGTCTATGTTCGATCGACGGTCCGGTCGAAATACGGGCCATGGAATATTTGGGGCTTAGGAGGATGAGCGCAACGGTGTCACCGCAGAAAACACGGAATGTTAAAAAAAAACGATCGAAATGTAAGAATTCATATGTTACGGGTCAAGTTGAGGGGAGGACTTACTCGGAAAGTAAGGCACGGAAGTTATCCTTATCTTGGTTTGCCGTAATGACGCTTCGAGGTAAGAACTCGCGATTTGCCGTCCCCAGCGCTGCCCAAGATCTTGGCACGCATGTACAAGGGGTCACTATCACGATGTCCCGGTCTTGTCGCTAATGATCCGTGATTCCATACTCAAATAAAATAGCCGAACGAAGGTGTAGTGCAGCTGGATGAAGGTTCAACATAGCGGATGTCATCAAAACGCAGGACGATCGTGACGCCTGGCGGAGTTATCCACAAAGCCTTGCCCTTCCGCACCTTGGCCGCGAAACCGGTATGCCACATCCTTCTCCTCGAGACGCCGCTTTCCAAAGAAAGAACATTGTCATGCGCATCCGTGATAGCACCGGTTGCAGCATTGAGCATATTTGTCGGTAGCATCGCCTACCCGCCACATGCACCTCCTCGAGATATCTCGCGGTGAAGGTGGCCCGCCCCAGCACGGATCGCATCGTGCCGGCTGGCTCGCACTCTTCTTAGTCTTTCTTTTGCGGCCTTCTTCTTCTCCCGTAATGGGACCGAGTTTTGCTCATGCACCGCTTCTTGAGTGTGTTGGGGCTGATATTTCTCGCACTCGCCTATCCGAGGCTCTGAAGTCGGAGCCGGAGGCGCCTCCCCGAGAGCTGAACGCCAGACGGCGCTGTTGTAACTTGCTTCTCCGCTGGTACGAGCCAGATCGCATAACGCCTTTGTTGGGTTTGGTTCTTGAGAAGGAGGCCCCATGAAGTCGCCATCGCACTCCATGCTCGGCAAAGTACCGATCGACGCTGCCAAATGTATCATAGTCGCTGCCGTCGCTTCGATCCCGTATGCATGCATGTTTGGATCCAGTGGCATAGGGATGTCCGCACCGCGACGGCGGTCTTGCCATGGGGCCGACGGCGCGGCACGATCGCGGTGTTGTTTTGGGTGGTGTCCTCGCCTCAAACGAACCGGCTTCTACCAAAGCAGGGCCACCAGCGCCGAGGGTCATCACGCCATCATCGCCCCGACGGGTCGATTCGAGGTAAAAGTCGTCGCAGGCCTGGCAGCACCAACCAGCTTGAACCCTAACAAGTTGGGTGGCATCCGGTACCGTGGAACAAGGTCGCCCCGTTGAACGATTTTGCCTTGGCGACATCGACCAACTCGTTGTTCACGGCGGAGGAGAGCAACGAACGTCGGGCGCCTCGCGAAACATGTAGGGCGCCGTGATGCCCACCAAAGGCAAGGAGATGAAGTCCTCGCCGAGAGAGGCTTAATTAGTTACCGGATGATGGCGCCGAGTCGGCTATCGTAGAGGTACCGCCAACGCGCGGCGCAGCAGCTGACGGAGGGGCGCTTGTCGCAGAGGTGCCGGGCGACACCCGGTGCATTAAGCCCCGTGCGGCGCCGAGACACCAATGCCGCCCGCCGGGAGGCACCAATGGCCCCGCCATCGCATTATGCGAAGTTGTTGGCCGTGAAGCTAGGAATCGGCTATCGTCATCCGCAATCCACGCACTCAACCCCGAGATCAAGGTAGGCACAAGGGCGTGATCGCCGCCCAGTCGTTGTTCCACTTGCTTTGGACAATCTCCTAATCCGCGCCACCGTGCCTTTGAGTTCTTGAACCTCTCGCTACCGCTTTCCGAGCTGGTCTTTTCTCCTTCCACACCAACCGTATAGTATGACCCCATTTTGTCGACAAGCCTTTGCCGCCACACGACCACCGACGCCGGCCATCGAGCTTATCCTTGTTCTTCATTACATTCAACCCCTATTTAGAGTGGTATCCCAAGGGTTGCTGGTCAATTCCCGCCATCGCTAATACCAGGAAGGAATGTGAACCATTTAGAAATTCGGCTTCATTAATTAGAATGCAACCATATGGAGCTAATTACGCTGGGTATTTCTTACCGTAACAAGCTGTCTGCCTGGTCTTCGATCCGTGGTAAGCTCCTTTGTTTTCGGTCCTTCTTGTACCGGCCCGATAAAGTTCCGGTCCGCTTGTCACCGATGTATCAAGAGGGCGGTAGGCCTTGCTCGGCACGGTCCGCCTCCTCCTTGTCCATATAGGCTCCGCCACTCAGAACCGCGGGACCGAGTGTGTTCCCTCATGTTCAGCTCCCATTTGTTTCCACTCACTTGATTGGGAGCTTATGCTCGAGCAATTGATCTTGAAGTCGCTAGTAGTCATCTTCGTGATCAAGGATTTTCTCCTGATCTTCTCGATAACTCTCACCTTTCTCGATCATTCTCTTCACATTGCTTTTCCAAGTAGACAGGCCTTGCTCATCTTCGTGAGGGCAGCATTGTTCACTTTATTCCTTTGAGGCTTGTGTTTTCAAATTCAGCGGGAACTTGTATCGCTCGGCAGCTTCGGAAGAGGAGGTTGCAAATTCTCGGTCAGATGCCTCGTGTTCTCGGTGTTGATCGAGACGTGTTCGGACAATGCACCCGAGCTGAAGCGAGTACCCTTGACTATTCGCTCGGCGCCGCTGATTCCCGTTGGAGTCCACTTCAAGAATCTCCTCCTTGAGGGTGCGGAGCACGATCGGGCGCCGGTCCTTCCGCTGCTCTTCGGGTTGGCTGCCATCCTGCGCGCCGCCATCATCGGGTGGCATCCTCGGTGGCACCATCTGGTGGCATCAGGTGGTCATCCTCGGCGCACCATCTGGTCTCAGATCGGTGGGAAGGCGGCGGCCTCATACAAGTGAGGTTGTTCCTCCATCTCCGGACAGCTCCCAAAATGCCTTGCCGCTGTAACCCCGCTCATCAGTAGGGCCATGTTTTCTCTAAATAGAAACAAAGTTTGGTCAAAAGTTGGTTATTGTCAAGGAACAAGATCATGGTCTCATCATTTAGGGTTTGTCGACACCGAGGCATCCTAAAATCTAAGCTTTTATCATTGAGGGTTTTTCGACGCCAAGGCACCCTAAAAGCCTAACCTTTCATCATTTCGTTTTTATCGACACCGAGGCACCCTAAAAGCCATGCATTAGTCACAAGTACGCCGGGCACTTGATCCTACTTAATTAACTACTAAGATACCCGCCCATGCATTAGTCACAGTAATTTATATGTCCTATTTTTAGCAAAGTCATGCTAAAATTCACGGAAAATTTCAGCATGACCTTTGCTGAAAATAGGACATATGGAGTATCGAATTTGCCGAACGGAAGTTAATCGACATTCCGCAAACTCAAGGGCCTCTGGGTACCAAAAATCATCACGACACGATGGTCGGAGACAAAACCCAAAGAAACTAGCAAAATCATCACAAATTGTTTTCTCGTTAAAGATGATCATCATCTTTACAAGTCTTTCTCAATGTGATCACAAGTAATTCAGAGGCATCACAAGTAATTCAGAGCATCACAAGGCATTAGTAGTTCAAGACATGAACAAGTTCTACAAAGCACATCAATATGTATTGTATTTCATTGTGGAGTTATATACAGATGTTACAACAAAGAAACAGCTTAATCTATGCCTCACTTATCAACACATTACTTGTCAAACATGTAAGAAGGAACAATTTACTTGTGACATAGTTACAAATGATGATGTAATAAAGCAACACCCTACACTAGCCTAAAAACAAGTGAAGTTTCACCCATATAAGAACAAGTGAATTCTAGTCCCATTGACACTCCGGTTTTCTACAAACACTAGTACTAGGCACACAAAAGTTCTGAAATTTGTGTGCCTAACTGAATTTACAATTTTCAAGAATCAATAAACTGAATTTTCAAACTGCAAGAAGCCAATTAAAAAAATCCTCTCATCTCATATGAGGATTGTTAATGCTGCCAAACAAGCCTCGGGACTGACCCATGTTCATGTAGGTGTGTACTGTAGCTGTTTGGTACTTGTGGAAAGAACGAAACAAAATGGTCTTCCAAAGAATTCCCACTCACGATCATGGCTCTCTAGATTTAATCATGATTTTGCCATTGTTGAGATACAGGAGGAAGTCTGAGCTTGAGGATTTCATAAGCCCCTAGTGCAACAAATTACCTAAAAACCTTGTACTAGTATCTTATCTTTTGGTTAGGGTCAAAGACCCTATACCTTATACATACCATGTATCTTTAATTTTGTTTTATTAATACAAGACCGTAGGAGCTCTCCTACTGCCCTTCACAGCTCAAAAATGAATAGACAATGCAGCTTTCCGTAAACTGAGTAACCAAGAAAAAGATGTACAAAATGATAAATTTACTAAGTTTGTCGACCAAGATAGCACGTTAGCAGATCTTGTGTGATCGCAGTTCCTCGATCCACTCTTTCCACCCAACTCCCCGACTAGAAGCAAAAGAAGCACATAACCAAATGAAAATAAAGAGAAGTTGAGTCAACGAAGAAGGCATATGTGCAAACCACTATGTAATCATGTAAGTAGAGTATGGGAAACTGGCTTGTGGCAAGGA
>JAHIAM010005700.1:0-80586 GCA_021605205.1 Aegilops longissima | reverse complement strand
TGGTTTGCACCGCCGCAAGCCGGATACATGGACATGAGGGACTTGTACTGTAAGGGCTGGTCTCGCTGCACTTTATGGAGTGGCGGAGGTAGGAGGCATCACCTCCTCGTGGGCCTCGCTCCGCTGCTTGTTGGACCACGGCCACATCCGAAGTCCCTATGGTCCGCAAGCTCCACAGATCGCCTGCTTCCGGATGATCATGTTCCACTTCCTGTGCTTGGGTGGTGACTTTATGAGGACTACTACGGAGCTGTCTCGAGTTAGTAGTAGTATCCCTAGTATTGTAATAGTTGTATTTCCACCGCCCCTGTGAGCTGTGGAATATGACTTAGTGTGTATCATTCCGAAGTGTAGAAAATAATGTATAGGAGTTTGATTGCTTCCGATGAGATGTAACGCTTTCACTATAGTTGTACCGCTCGGGCTTGTACTAAACTATGAATGGTGTGTATGACCGCTGGTATATATATGGCAGTTTTTATATTACCATGTCATACGGATGAACATCTCCGCATTCCGTTATCCATTACATTCCGCACTTCCTTGTTAAATTCTGCCATCCTGGCTTAAACCGTTGTTTTGTTTCCTAGGATGGTCAACACCGCGAATAATCCTGCTGCTCCGAGCAGGGAGAAGCCAGCAGCAGCTAGGAATGTAAATCTGCCTCAACCGCCATCTTTGGCCGAGGTTATGTTGGAGGCGTAACGCAATAAGCGTGAGACCAATCGCTATCGGAGCGGATTGAGCAAAACACCGCACGCCAGCCAAGAAATGATCCGGTGTCACCAATGACTTTGTCAAGCTGTATCCACCGGGTTCAAGTATTCCGCTGAGCCTCGACGCGATGAGTGGCTTCGCATCATCACCCACAAGATACGCCCCGCCAACGTGGCTGAAGCCGATAAAGTTACTTTGCCGCCATCATCTCAAGGCCCTACTAGCCTTTGGTGGAGAATTATGAGGCTATGCGTCCGTTGGACAAATTACTACTTGGGCTGAATTCAGTGCCGCTTCCGTGAGCATCACATCCCGGAAGGTCTCATGGATCGTAAGAGGAGGAATTCTCAATTTCACCTGTAGGTAGGCTGACTCGTGGATACTTATACCGTGAATTTGGGAATTTAGCACGTTATGCTCCCAAGAGGTTTCTACCGACGCCAAGAAGGTGCAAGGTTCCGCAGGGGACTTAGCCCCGAAGCTTCGGGTGGATCTTCGCTCGCACGAGTGCACTTCTTTCCGGGTTAGTTAACAAGGCTATCGCTGAACCGGGATAGTCGACTTTGAGGCTTCACGCAAGCACCCCTGACTCGTTCTTCATCCGCTCGATCTCGTGGTTACCGGGTTTGATTCCAAACACCGCTCGCCACCTGTGTTCACCCCGAGGTCATCCTTTGAGGCGCCTCGCCAACCAAATATGTACCACCTAAGACTTATGGAGGCCCCGCTGCTAATGCTGCTCCACGCCCCAATATGATAACTTGCTTTAAGTGGAGAGACGGGCCACTACATCCGTGAGTGTCCCTGCAACAACCCCGCCAGATTGGAAAGTCTGCTGGCCGTAAGCCGCAGCAGAAAGGTGCTCTATGTTAAACCAGCCGCCACCGCCGTGGCCATGTCAACTATGTTTCAGCCGAGGAAACCTATGAGGATCCCAACGCCGCTCTCGTACGCCCTTTGTTAATTGTCATCCGCAACTGTTCTTTTGATATCGAGCATCTCATTCATTTATTTCGAGAGCTATGCTCGATTGCACAACACCACATTCTCGTGACATGCACACCTCCATGGAAATTCAGACCCCGGCTCTAGATGGCAAACCTCTATAATAAGTCATGGGAATGAAATTTTGTCGATGATTAGTTTTTCTTGCTTCTCTAATAGCTCTCAAGTCCCTCGACATAAACATCATCTTGGGTATGGACCGGATGTCACCCATTATGCTAAGATTGATTGCTCTACTAGAACTGTTCAACTCACCCATCCTTCTGCAAGCCGCTTAATGTTTTAACCCGAGTGTCGGGTTGCCAGCCTTTACTCTTTAAATGCCAACCCCTTCCGCACCTTTGAAGATATTCCGTAGTCCATGATTTTCCGGATGTCTTTTCAGAAGAACTGCCAGTGTTCCACCCGACAGGATGTCGAGTTCGTGATAGATCTTGTTCCTGAACCGTCCCAATTTCTAGAAGACCTTATAAGATGGCACCCCAGAACTAGCCGAACTTTAGAAACAACTCGATGAGTCCTTGCAAAGGGTTTCATCCGCCCTAGGTCATCTCCATGGCTTTCCTCGCCCTCTTCATCAAGAAGAAGGATGGAACGGATCGATGGTTGTAGATTACCGACCGCCAATTTGGTCACTATCAAGAACAAGTATTCGCCTCCCCGTGATCAATGATCCTGTATGATCAGCTTGTCGATCCTCGCCTTTTTCAAAGATGGATTTGAGGTTGGGCTACCATCAAATCAAAATTAAGAACGGGACATTCCTAAACGGCCTTTTTGTTACTCATTATGGCCAATACGAGTACACCGTCATGTCCTTCGGATTAACCAATGCTCCAGCCACCTTCTCTCTTAATGAACTCAATCTTCATGGAGTATTTGGATAAATTGCGTGGTATACCTCGATGATATACTCATCTACTCCAAGAATGAGGAAGAACATGCCAACATCTAAGGCTAGTATTGATGAAACTTCGAGAGCACCACCTTTATGCCAAATTTCTAAGTGAATTCTCGTTACCGTAAGTGACCTATCTAGGCCATGTAATCTCCGCAAGGGCATTGCTGTCAATACCGAAGCGAAGTTCAAGCCGCCCTGATCGACTCCACCGAATCGGTCAAGCAAGCTCGAGTTTCGGTTTAGCGAAGCTATTGCCGCCGCTCACCGAGAATTTCTAAAGTTGCTAAACCTCTAACCAAACTCCTCAAGAAAGATAAGAAGTTTGAATGGACACCACAAGGCGAAGTTCAGCTTTCGTGAACCGAAAAGACGCCTCGACATCCGCTCCCGCATTTGTTCCACCAGATTTTTCTAAGGACTTTATTATCTATTGCGACGCCGCGACAAGGACTAGGTTGCATACTCATGCAAGATCGCCATGTGATTGCCTCACGCTCGGACATTGTGTCCACATGAGGATAACTATCCCACACACCATCTAGAGCTTGCAAAGAAGGGTTCATGCACTCAAAACTCCGGCGACATTACCTTCTTGGTAATCGCTATGTAAATTTACACCGATCACCAAAGTCTGAAATACATATTCACCCAACCGGATTTGAATCTCAGCAAAGACGCTGGTCGAAGTTGATTACAGATTACGACTTAGAATATCTTACACCCTGTGCAAAGCTAATGTCATGGTCGACGACTAAGTCGCAAATCTTATTGTAACAATCTGATGTTACAACAAAGTCAACCATTTCTCCACGAGGAATTTCGTAAGCTTAATCTTCACATTGTTCCTCGAGGATTCCTTTCCACCCCGGTGGCGAAAACCTACCTTACGGATCAGATCATCAAGGCACGTATGGTAGATCCGGAATTTCCCACATCAAGAGAAACATCAAGAAAGGAGTCGCAGATTGTTTCTCCATTGATGAACAAGGTGTCGGTTCTTTGGAGACCGCCTAGTGGTTCCCAAGGTGCGCAACCTGAGGCGATTGATCCTTAAGGAAGCTCATGACTCTCCTCTCACCATTCATCCCAAGAGTACTAAAATGTATCAAGACCTCACGCCAGAGGTTTTGATGGACTAGGATGAAGAGAGAAATCGTCAATACATTGCTAATCGCGGCGTTTGTCGCCGAGTGAAAGCAGAACATCAACGGCCTGCCGGTACCCTTCAACCTTTGGAAATTCCTGAATGGAAATGGGATAAAATCGGTATGGATTTCATTACCGGTTTCTCAGACCAAGAGAGGGAATAATGCTATCTTCGTTGTCGCCGATCGCCTTTTCCAAAGTAGCCCACTTTCTACCCGCTCGTGAGAGAGTATAACCGCTAGCCAGCTAGCTGATTTGTACATCTCTAATAGTGTCTCTTCATGGTGATCCATTGAGATTAACTCGCACTGTGGAAGTCTCTTCACCTATCGATTTTGGGAAAGTTTCCAAATGCTATGGGAACTCGCTCTCCTTTAGCACCGCATTCCACCTCAATCAAGTGGTCAAGTAGAACGAGCCAATCAAATCATAGAGGATATGCTTCGAAGCTTCGCCATCTCTTTCGCATGAATTGGGAGAAATGCCTTCCATTCACCGAAGTTCGCTTATAACAATAGTTATCAAGCTAGCCTGGCCGCAAAGCTCCTTTCAAGTTCTTTATGGACGGAAATGTCGAACGCTTCTTAACTCGGTCGTAAACCGGGAGAGACAACTCTTTGGCCCGGATATGATCCAGGAAGCGTAAGAGCAGGTTCGCGTTATTCGTGAGAAATTGAAAACAGCCCAATCTCGCCAAAAGAGCCAATATGATCAAGCATAAGCCTATGGCTTATGAAATTGGCGAAGGCTTACCTTGGGTTACTCTTTGAAGGAACCCATCGATTCGGTATCAAAGGCAAGTTGGCCCTCGTTACATCGGACCCTTTCGCATTCTTGCCAAACGAGGAGAAGTTGCTCACCAATTGAACTACCTCCGATCTTTCCAGAGTCCATGATGTCTTCCACGCTTCCCAACTCAGCGTTGCTTCGGATCCTATCCGTGGAGTGGACCATGAAACGCTTGATCTCCAAGATAACCTCACCTATCGAGAATATCCCGCTCAGATTTTGATCAAGCGCAGCGCACTCACTCGACGCCGTAATATCAAGTTTCTAAAGGTTCAATGGTCAAACCATTCCGAGCAAGAAGCAACTTGGGAAAGGGAGGATCGCCTTCGACTTGAGTATCCCACCTTTTTCAAGAACGGATCCTAAATCTCGGATGAGATTCTTTGAGTGGGGGTGAGTTGTCACATCCTAGCTAGTCCATGCATTAGTGTGTGCATCATGTTTAACTTTCATTTGAAATTTGAAATGGGAAGACAGAAACCCCGTAACCCCTTTTGAATCCAACTAGGGTTTACTAAAATTATTTTCAATGAACCTGAAATGCCCTTCTAAAATGCTCATCACCTTTGCTTTGGTTCGAGCCTCGCCAAAAGTGGTGCACAATTTTCTAGGACATCCTAAGGTCTTTGAATTAAATCATAAGTATTTGAGTTTGGGCATTTAAAATTATATAAAATATTTCAAATGCCCAAATATTCCTAAACAAAATGTTTCATGTTGGAAATATTCCAACTATGGACCTCGAGCAGTTTGGTGAATTTTGAACTGTTTAGGTATTTTTAAAACTCCACAAAGTTGCAGAAAATTAGAAAAGAAAACAGAATGCAAATCTTACTCGGCGCCTCAACTCGCCCACTGCCGGGCCCAGCCTAGCCTGGCCACATAGCGAGCTGCTTGGCTTGGCCAGTAGCAGCAGTGCTCGGCGGCGAGCACCGCATGCACGCCACGCACTGGTCGCCAGCCGCTTCCCTCACCGAGCCAGCGACGCTGATCACTCTCTCTCCCCGAACCTCGACATCTCTCTTCCTTCCCAGCTCCTCCCTCAAGGCCCTCAGCCATGGCCGACGCCATCGCAGCCACGCCGTCCGCCAGAGTCGCGCCCCCCGCCGACCGCGGTCTCGCCTCGTCATGTCTAGGAGCTCCGCCGCCTCCTCTTCGCCGAGCTAGCCGAGCCCCGAGTGCTCGAGTAGCCCGAGGCCACTACACCAACTCTCGCCGACCCCCGCCACCGGAGATCCCTTCAACGCCGTCGTGATCAGCCCGCCCCGATCGCACACCGAAAGTGCTTCCTCGAGTGCCCCGTGAGCCTAGATATCTCCTCCTTTCCTCTCTCGCCCCGAGCTGTAGCAACCGCGACGGAGCTCACTCAAGACGCCGCTGAGCTCGTCGCCGACGCGTTCCCGCCATCCACCGCCACCCTCGTGTCTAACGACTCACCGCACCGCTTAGCATCTAACCAAACACTCCACGACTTCACCAAGACACCGTAGCTCGAGTTCGCTCACCAACTCCGGCGTCCGCTTAGGTCGCCGCCGGGCGCCGATTCCGCCGCCGAGCTCAACTAACTCCACCGAGGTTGCGGCTTGACCCTAGCCACCCATAGCCACCTCCCGCGCGCATTTGGTTGCCGAAACGCTAAACCACTTCCGCCACCGCCGGGCTCGCCAAGGCTAAACGCCGTGTAGCCGGCTTGACTTTGACCATGGTGGGCCCTGTTGACTCTGTTGAGTCAATGATGTGGGCCCAGCCTCGCTAACTATTCAGGTTTAGTTTTAATTTAAATTTAGCTAAACTAATTACTCGACAACTGGACCCACAACAAGGTTTGACCTGGACGCCTCCGCTGACTATGACATCACTCGACGATTGTCGACGCAAAGAATTAATTACTGGAATTATTTTGTTATAGGAAATTCCAAAATTTAATTCAAACTTCAAAAATTCATAGAAATTAATCAGAACTCCAAATGCAAAGATCTATATATGAAAATGATCAAAAAATCCATTCTATCCATTGGTACAGGTTTCATGCATGATAAAACAAGTTAACCTTGCTGTTTAAGCAGAATAAGATATTACACCTTTAGGGTTATTTTAATGAGCTAACATTTGAATCTTTGATTCAAATGAGTTCATCCTTTTCGCTTCAGCTTGCATTAGGCCAACACACATTCATATTGCCATGTTATAGCATGCATCATATTGTTGCATATTGCCATGTGTGTTTATTTTCGAATGTCTTTCATGATAGGTTCTGGCCCGAGGATAATCCAAATATCCGCTCAAGGGCAGATCCTACCACCACTCCATCAGCAAGCAACCCATTGATCATTCCGATACAAACCCATGTTCTCGCTTCGCTCTTGTTTATCGCATTAAGACAACGCGATTCAAACTGTTGTGTGTCATGTAGTTGAACCCACTTCCTTTGCATGACTCGTCATTGCCACAAGAATTCAGATGAAACCCACTAGTATGTGTAGGAGTTGATTGAGCCATGTTTGTGATTCCTACCATGCTATGCTTGCTATGCTTAGAGTTGTGTCGTCTGCTCATCGGGATGATGAACTGGAGGAAAGGTTGTGTCGGTTCGAGAGTGAAAGTGTTGAACACGCTTTTGGTAAAGGTATTGATGAGAGGCCATGTAGGAGTACATGGTGGGTTGTTTCATTGAAGCCGCCCCTAAGAACTGAGTTCTGTGTTTGTGATCCATGAAACAGCTTATTACCACACATTGGGCCCAAACCAATGGACCCTCTCGCTTCTTAACCACCCTTGTTCTCACCCAGAGTTGCAAGTAGTTTATGGTGTTTGTAGCATGCTAGGGGCCACACGCAACGCTGACCTTAGGGGTGGGTTGTGTTGCGGTAGGCACGCGGGTCTGTGTACCGAAAGTGCCTGCTTGGTATCTCGGGAACCCCGCACACATCGCTCGGGCCAGATGGGAAACCTCGCCGACTCTCATGGATGGAACCTGAATAGGCGATAAACCTGACTAGGGACTTGAGTGTTTAGGTAGGCTGTGGCCGACACCCACGCTGGGCTTCCGCTTGAAGGTTGCCGAGTACATGTCGTAAACGGCGGTAAGTGGTGAGAGCGTGTGAAGAAGTACACCTCGCAGGTTAATATGATCTATTCGAATAGCCGTGTCCACGGAGAAGGACTTGTGGGTTACCTATAACAGTTCATAGACAAGTAAATGGATACTACTAAAAGCCTCAAGATAGTGTGGGTATCATGGATGGCCCTCTCGTGGGTTGACGAGAGGATCCACGGTGGAGTATTGTGATGGTGATTAGTGGACTCTGTAAAGCGATAAATGCTTTTCAAGTGGTGTCACGAGGATAGCCTAGCCAAGAGTCAAAGCTGGCTTGTCTGCAAATAACTCCACCACCTTCTTGAGAATGTGCATGTATGATAGGATTCTGTAGAAGACTTGCTGAGTACCTCCGCACTCATGTTTGCTTAATTAATGTTTTCAGATGACAACACCGCCCCTCCGATGGGTTTTATGTAGACCTTGACATCGACGAGTGAGCTAGCCACCTGTGTGGTGATCCAAGGCTTGTGAAGGGCCACAGAGATAGAAGGGCTTCACAAGCTTTCTTTTCTTTCTAGAGTCCTGTATCGACTAGTTTACTTCCGCATGTGCTTGTATGTTTGTATGACTTGAGTGTTGGGTCGTGACCCCTATCTGTATGGATATAGTTATGTATGGCTCCTGAGCCTCTTAAATAAAGTACTTTGAGTTGTAGAGTTTTGTTGTGATGCCTTGTTGTATTTACTCATATCGGGTATATTATGGTATGATTGAAATGCTTGGTATGAGTGGGATTCACAAACTAGTTGTTTATCCTTGGCAGCCTCTCATATGGGGAAATGTAGTCTCGTGCTTCGAGCGATAGTAGTCCGCCATGTCGGTTCACCGAGTCCCGCTAGCCCAGCACTACCGCTGGACACTTGATCGGCCAAGCATGTGTTTCACTTCTCCTTATGTCCGTTCTTCGGGAAATGTCAAGCGTGATATTCGAGTCCTGCCTAGCCTCGCTACAGCTCCGATACCGGAGTCCTCGTTAGCCCAAAGGCTACAGCCCGAATTCATACGCTGATGACCGATATGCTCGATGTGATTCATGTATGCTTGTCCCCATGGGTTAGCGCCGCTTTGGGTTCACGATCAGCCATGTCGGCCCGGTTCTTTGTCATGTGGATGCTAGCGACATTATCATATACGTGAGCCAAAAGGCTAAACGGTCCCGGCCATGGTAAGGCGACACCTGTGGAATACCGCGGCGTGAGGCCGCAAAGTGATACGAGGTGTTATCGGCTAGGTCGATGTGACTTGGAATCGGGTCCCGACACAACCTTTGAAGTGAAGAGGCATCTTGATGATGAGCTGCCTTCCGTCAAAAGAAATACCAGCCTACAAGGTTAGGCGATTTTAATTGAGACAACCGATTCTAATCAGGAAAACAAGCACCAAGCACTCCAATACAGGGCAACTTGAGTGGATGATGCTGTAATGAGGCCTCCGATATACGAACCCGCACAAGTGAAAGTTTCTTGTGAAATGGGAGTCAAGGTTTAGTACCAGATTGTCTCGAAGGTAGCATGCGCAGCGCAAAGGTGGCGTGTGTGGAGAGAGGAGGAAACCGCGAGATGGACATCGGTGCCGAGGGCACAAGTTCATGGCGCTCAGATGTGGTATGTGATTTGGGAATAGTAGAACTCAAGCAGCTGTAGTTCTGTGGAATTCTGGGATTTCAGCCAAAGGCCCATCGTAGGGCATGGTATGCTTGCTCAGTAGCATGACGGGATGCAGAGGCTTTGAACGGAGCCCTCGTGGGAGGAGATGATGGCTCTGGGATTTCAAAATCATTGAAGAGAGACAAATCGACTTACAAATGAGATTATAAGCACGGCGCGCCATAGAGGGCGCCACCGAATTGAAAGGACTTGGTGCGGCAGCAATCCTTGGTGGGAGAAGCGAGATGATCTCCCAAGGACTGCGCCCAGGAGATCGCTGATGCGGTGCACCCGAGATTCTACGGTTCCCGGATCCGTGGGGTGGGTCGCTGCTTCCCCAAGCAGCCGGTGCGGATCTACAACAAGGCCGCCGCCAAGGGAGCCTCATCTTCTTGGCGCTGGTTCAGCCTGTAACACCCCAAAATTTTAACCTTGTTTTGTTAATTAAAATTTTGCCAGAAATTAAAACTTTTATTTTCTGGTCTCCTTTTGACTTTTTTGAAACATTTTTCCTTTTATCATGGAGTTATTTCCTTCAAAGGAAAACTTTTCAAATATGTTATTGGACTTGTTTATCCTCTCAAGAAAAATCTTTTCTTTTCATCAGAGGAGTTAACTATATAATAATCTCCATGATCTTCTTTTTCTTGAAAAATGGTTTCCCATGATTTTTTGGTCCTATTTGAACTGCAACCCTTTTATAAATTCATTCAAAAATCCCACCAAAATTTGGAGATGTCATGTGATGTTTTTAAGCCACTTTTATGCAAAAATACCTTCTGTCCTTTGGTAATTTTGAGCTCTACACCACTTTTTCAAATCTGGTCCAGTGGGCAAATTTGCACTACAGCCTATTTAAATATTCCTTTAAAGCCTTGACCAAAATTTTGGGAGATCAAGGTAGCATGCAATTCAACTCTATGCAAAACCCAGCTTTGTTCTTTGAAAACAATTGAGTGGATCAACCTTTTCCATTCTCGTCCAACTTGAGGATTTGTACAGCAACCACCATTTTAGTTGCTCCTCTATCCATGATTCCTTTCCTACTTGTAGTCCTCCTCAAGAAACCCCTAAGTCCAGGAGCATGCACCCATTGGATCATTTTTGGTCCATGTAATGATGCCATTTACCTCCTGTCCAGAATTGAAGTTTTGCAAACTTGCACTAGCAAGTTTGTGCTTTGGACAAACTAACCTCACCACCCTCTCATCCATCTAAAGAGACCCCACCCTGGGAGATTTGACCACTCCAAGAAATGCCTAGGTGCATGTGGCATTCTATCGAACACCTTATGGGCATGACCAATTTTGACTTGAATTCTAGTTTGCACTATGAACTTGCTTCCCTTGCATAACCACCTTGTCCAATAGACTTCTAGCTACTCCTAACCGAGGTCCTTAAACCCCAACCTCACCCGAGACCTCTAGCACGCCTCGGCATTTTGTCGAGCACGCCCTGCAGGCACCTTCGGGCGCGAGCAGAGCACGCTTTACACGTGCCGCTACAATCGCCATGTCGCTACTCGGTTTTGCCCACACCGCAGAGCCGCCACGACTCTCCTCTCACCGTGATCACGCCAAGCAGCCCCGGTGCCCTGCAAGACCGCCGACATAGCCCTTTGGCGGCACGCCACGCCTCCGAAGATCTCGCCAGTTGGTGCCGCCTAAGCCTCACCTGCTCGCCACCGCCTCGGAACAGCTCAACCTCATCCTCTCGTGGTGTCGCCTAGCTCGTTGCCGCCACGACTCCCTGCCGCATAGGGAGGCGGTTCGCTGGCGAACTTATCCACGGCCACCGCAAACCGACCTCGCTATGCTTATAAAAGAGGCGCCGAGCATGTTACGCTCCCTAGGCAGCCTCAAGATGCTCCCCTAGTTCTTCCTTGGCAGCCAATCGACCCGGGAGGTCTCCTTCCCCATCTCCAGAATCGCAGCCGCCGCCATCGCCCCGCCATTCCGGGCGCCACCAGAGCCTCCTCTCCACTCTCTTCACCAGAGCCCTCTCCTCTCGTGAGTCCATCCCCTACTCAATCTTGATCGGGACTCGCCAAGGCAAAACCCACTTTGCCCGACGACCACCGTCCGGCAAGGGAGTCTCGCCACGCAGCTTCGGCCCACCCTGAGACCGAAGCGACCACCGAGAGACCGCCTCGATCCTCGAGCCCGTGGATGGCCTCTCGCTTCCGAACGGTGCCGCTGCCCCCGGCGAAGCATCGCTGAGTCCCGCCCGCCGGGCAGCAGGAAGAGGAGGAGGTCGATTAGTCAACCTCGACCAAGGGTCCCCGGCCCACTGTCAAGACTCACGCGCCTTCCACGCTGGAGTAAGTGGAAACGAGCCAAAGTACGCCTTCGACGTGTACCGCTTGTTTTTACTTTTGTTTTATTTAAAACCAGATTTGACCACAACTTTGACCGCCTATAACTTTTAATGATAACTCCAAATGAATTGATTCCTTTCCTACCTCTCTCAAATTTGATCTAGTTTATTTTAGGATTTATTTGAAAAATTTCAAGACAACTTTTTGTGCTGTTTTAAATTTGTGTTTTAATTCAAATTTATTTGAAATAGGACTTGGGAGAGAAAGAAGGAGGCTTTCAAAAGTTTTGGAGTGCACCCTGCCTTTCCACACCTTGAAGGCAAGCATTCAACCCGGCATAATATTTTGCATGCATTGTTTGACACGATTATGGCACCACCTCAATACATGGAACTCAAGTATTTTATGTGGTGATGTGATCGCTTGCATAAATGCTTATTTGAAATTTCCTTGCTGTTGGAAATGGACATGCTTGTGATAATGATCATCCTCAGATGCCTTTCGTGCTCACCGAAGGAAAACGGAAAGTCTCTGTTTTGGTATACCCGAGCTCATCCTCTAGTTCCTCGTCGAGACGAGTGTGTCCGCATGGCATGAGGGGTATGATGAGTGGTGATTCTATCTGCTGGATGAAATATATTCGTTATGCTAATCATGCAGGAATACTTCAAACCTCCCGAGTCGCACTATAGATCGAGTCTTGTTCCAAAGAATCCCATACTTGTTTCAGATTACCACTTGGCTCTCCAACAAGTAGGGTACGGTTCAAGAAGTCGTCAACCCCTTTCTAGCACACATCATACAGAGAGGCCATGGTGGAAGATACCGTTGTAGCTGGTAGGCAGTGCCACCTGGTCTGGGCATGGGTATTTCCGTTGAGACCGGAGGAGGCCACCCTTAGAGCTGTGATATAAATTTGATCCCATGCTATGCGTAGGCTGTAGCCTCCCACTTAGAGTTTTGCTTAACAAGTGTCGGGTGATTCTGCACACCGCAAGTTAAGTCGTGTGTTAGGTGTGTTTTCAACTAAAAGGTCAGAGAAGGAATTAGTCCCATGGACTAAAGGAACTGCTACTCGTGGGTAAAGAGTACACCTCCGCAGTTGTTTAAACCTATTCAATAGCCGTGTCCATGGTTAAGGATTACACCGATGGGTCAGTGTCGGTCTTAGTGTCGGTCTTCGGAGGAGAAACCGTTAAACCAGAATCTGGATCGCGATTTGAGACTTGTATTGATTATGATTATTATTTTGTTATGGACTAACCCGTTATATTATTTGAATTATCGAGTATCCCTGGGATGGTTCCACCTCCTGGGTATTCGATGTGATTATTTATAAGCCCTTTATGTGGTGTCGCTGAGACGCCCGACTATGGCATGCTTGTTATTTATTTTACTTTATAAGACCTTTATGTGGTGTCACTGAGACGCCCGACTGTGGCATTCTTGTTATTCATTTACTTTATAAGCCCTTTATGTGGTGTCGCTGAGACGCCCGACTGTGGCATGCTTGTTATTCATTTACTTTATAAGCCCTTTATGCGGTGTCGCTGAGACGCCCGACTGCGGCATGCTTGTTATTCATTTACTTTATAAGCCCTTTATGCGGTGTCGCGAGACGCCTGATCGCATGCATGCTTGTTATTCATTTACTTTATAAGCCCTTTATGCGGTGTCGCTGAGACACCCGACTGTGGCATGCTTGTTATTCATTTACTTTATAAGCCCTTTATGTGGTGTCGTTGAGACGCCCGACTGTGGCATGCTTGTTATTTATTTTACTTTATAAGCCCTTTATGTGGTGTCGCTCGGACGCCCGACTGAGGCATGCTTGTTATGTACCATCAATTCGAGACGTCGCTTCAGACATCCGAATGGTGCATTTTATTCCTACGCTGTCATTACATATTCGTTGTTACTTATTAATAACCTGCCTACATGCATCAAGGATTTTTTTATGACCGACGCAGGATCATAGAATATTTTTAGAGCATGATTATCGCTATTATATTATACCTGTGTTCATAATGTTTATAGTACATTCAAAGTACTCACCGGCTTGTCCTCGCTATTGTCTTGGCCAGATTTCTTATGCAGGAGAGGAGCGCTATGATGACAACCCCGAACCTAAGCTATGGTGATAGCAGCCTCGCCAAGATAGGAGTTATCCTCGGTCACTGTTCCTCGTGGAAAATGGAGTCCCATAGACACCGATGATCCACAAACCGCTTCGCCATCAACCACTAGAAACCATTCGTTGTACTCACGCACTGTAATGGTCTTGTACCACATATTTTGTATTTTTCTTGAATTTCAGATCAAGTTGGTGCCTCATCGCCTAACAAGAATCCTAGGGCTGGTGAGCACAACGACCATTTTCTGAATTTATTACCTGAAAACCGGTCGTCAAGTCGACTCCATTTTCTCGAGGGCGCCACGGGCGCCGACGGATTTGAGCAGAGTAACTAATGACGAGCCTAGTTGTAGTGCGAGCGAAGAAGAAGGGAGCCGGGGTTTTTGTAGGAGTGAGGAAGAAGGGAGCTGGGTTTTGTAGGAGTGAGGTGAGGAATTTGGGGGTACGAGGAGCGAAATGACGGAGGTGGGTGGGAGCGAGGAGGAATAAGAGCACCTGGTGTTTTTTTTGTGGGGAAAGGGGGGCGTGTGCTGGTGTGGGTAGCGCCTTTTGAATTGATTTTACTATTTACTAGTGTGGACTGGCTGTTTTGTCTTGGGCCCAGAGAAACAATTACTAGTAGTACAAAGGAGACACTCTACAGCTACCCGTAAAAACACTACTACTAGTAGAGTGGAGACACTCTACCGCTTCGCTCCTCCTAGGTCATTGAAACGCTCCCTCATCAATGCCATATACTTTTTTTCATCGACATGCGGCCATGCGCGCAAGCAGTCTAAATGCCATCCACCAAATTAGAATGCAAGATAAAGGAGAGTCACCCCGGTCAGAAGAGCAGCAAGAACGAGCCAGTCAGATCACAAAACCCCACCTCCCCCGCAGCCTAAGTTTGACGGACGGCAACCATCATTTAACTCCTCGCTGAATCCCTTCTCCTCACCGCCTTCAAGAAAGGCAACACTCGTGATCTCGCCATCGCTTTCTCTCCCAACAAAGGGAAGGTAAGTGGATCCGTGATGTTGGTATATTTTCGCTCAGAGAAAAAAGAACTTTGTAAAGCAAGAATCGATCCTCACTTTTTTTGTTTCATTGTCATTGCGATTGTGTTTTCCTTTCAAGGGTCTCCTAGTATTCGCTGGCCATGATGGACCAAGGAGAACTGTGCAAAGATCCGCCGATATTGGAGCAGACGCTGGAGGCTGATCCCCACGAGACAGAGAGCTCCATGAAGATGGAGGCAACCAACGAGCCGACCCCAACACGCCACGGCCACTATCGAGATGGTCAACGCCTGCTTGAGGTTACAGCCTCGGGCATCGCAGAGAGCAGTTTTCCCCTTCGAGGATGTGTCCCCCCGCTGAGCTGCCCAAGGTGATTTTCTTTGCCGATCTCGATTGTGGTTTTTCATCTAAGTATGTGGTGATTTTTTAGAAAAGGAAGTATGTGGTGATTAATAATGCAAAATTTTATTAGCTTCATGCCATGCTATACATAGTGGTTTAAATAACTTGTGGTTCTTATACCGAAAAGTAATTCAGAATTTGTTTCTATTTCAATTAGAGCCCGATGCGCATAAGGATTGTGTGCTTGTGCATGTCACTCGCTATGAGGCGGACGACCTGAATATACGACCGGGAAAACAGAGTTCTTAGGCTGTTGGATCCTCGAAGCCATTTGCGGTTATACCAATGAAGAGTTGTATTCCAGCCTCACCGTTGTCGCGTGTTTTCCAGGTGTATCAAGCACAAGAAGTTCAAAGCTACCCTTCGCTTGTGAGGCATACTGTTTTTGTCAAGCTTACGCAGAAGATGACGTGGCATGCCTCCACAAACAAGTTTGTAAGCGGCAAGGCCACAAGGTTGTCTTCATGAAGGTTCACAGGATTGAGCTGCTAGGGGACGTCCTCGATGATGTTCATCGCAAGGTCCGCCTTTGTGTCTAGCTCAAATTAGATCGAGGCATGAAATAGTTGCCCCAGCTAGTGTTTAATAGTAGTTTGATTGTGTCTAATTATTCAACCTTGCTCATATCGACCCTCCGGGCTAGTGCTCGCTTGAATCCGCCTATGGAACTGCTGCTACTTTTGTGTGCTCCGTGAATCATGTGAGAACCATCGAAATTGTTGCCAAACAGATGCGCCCTCACTAGTTTTTTCATGAATATGGCATGGTAAGACATAAGTTGTCACGGTTTATCATACGAGCAAAGGTGTGTTTTGATGAAATAGAGCACTGCTCGAGAACCGTATACCGACGATACATAAGTACTTGTAAACACTGTTGGTGCTACCCCACTTGTAAGCAGTTGTGCAAAACACGCACATTGGCTCAGCTCGCTTCAACACTAGGCTATCGACCAGCTAACAATCAACAATCTGTCAGTCTCGACATATAAGCAACTACTATGTATCTTGTTACAAAGGTTCATGCAGTTAATTGAGGCCACAATGTAATAAATTCCAAACGCTCACACGCTACTCCAAATACATGTGGAACACTCACAATTAAACTTGTCTTCATAAAAACTTGAAAAGCATAAGTTAAGCAATTTTATACATCTCAATGATTCATAGAATATAACAAACATATACTAGTTCACAAGAAAAGACAAAGTTGTGAGAAGGTTTACAAATCAGGAAAAACAAGCAAGGCTTCTTCGAGCAAAAGATTCTCCGCGGCTTAAATTTCCTGGAGTTCACTCGGTTTTTCTTGTTGCCACCATTCGTGGTTAGGTTCTCTCATTCCGTATAACCAATTATAATTGTGGTCTCACTGAATAATGAACTAAACCATGCAGTGTATCGACCAGCTGAAATGCTTGTGCATTCCACTAAATTTAAGCACCGCTATTTGCAGAAATAAGAAGACCACAATGCCTCTTGTCGCAAGACCTGTCCAAAACCGCCAGGCAGCCGCAAGGCCTAGTCCTCGTCCATGGATGAACTGGTAGAAAGTGCATTTTGGACTAGGATGCAGTTGTTTTCGTCTCCCTACACCGCAATCAGAAGTAAAACGCATTTAATCAACTTCTTTTAGATTATGCTGGTCATTCTACCTTAGTTACTACCAATGTAGGGATACCTTGAAGACGGGAGGTTAGACGATGACAACGAGGGATAGCCATCTCATTTTGCGCAGTTGTACTAAAATTGAGGTGTGCTTTTGATTGCGCGGATAGAAACGATACGGAGACAAACATCCCAAACGATATGGAGACAGTACATCCCTGTTTGCTAACCTAAATACAGTTATTTAAACAAAGGACACATATTATTACTTTCCCCGCTTCTCTTAGAACCAAGTCCTAGATTCATGCTACAGCTTTCCCACTTTCTTCCCTCGCTCAACCAACGCTTTGAGATCACAGATGAACTAGCTTTACTTAATAATAGTAGAAGTCTAGGTGGCTTTGTAACAGCGGACGGAAGTAGAAAAGGATCCACACGGGGGGGAAGAGCTGGGCAGAGAGCAAGGCGGTTTCAAGGAATATATACTTGAGGGTCGCCGGCATGTGGCAAAGACGGCGCCGGAGGCCGATCTTGTCCACAATACCGCAGGGAGGAAGAAGGGGTCGGAGGTCCTCCCGAGCCGGTGCGCTCTTCTGAGAGAACGGCACGTCACCGATCGGGACGCTGGCAGCCGTTGGTCTCCTCCCTTGCCGCCGACGACAGCGTGAACGATGCACCTACACCCCCGCCCCGCCGAGGTTGTCCGCCCGATTTGTGACCAGCCATGAGCTGAGAGAGAGAGTTTGGCCACCTATGTCTTGCTTAGATCTCGAGAGCATGAGAGAGTGCACGAGAGGAACTTTAGTAAAGCAAGCGCTAAGGCTCTTGCTTTTATATATAGTGGAGTTATTTTGTTGTACCGGCTTCAAAAAATGCGCCCCACGTAGTACCATGAAAGTGGGTGTGAGAGAACTAGTGCGTCTGCTCACCGCTTCTTCGTGAGAGTACAATATATACTATGCCCAAAGAACGCTCGCCGCAAGAGTAATAGTATAAGTGTGTGACGGTGAGCTAAAATAAAATGCGCGCACTGCCTTTTGTTTTTTAGAAGTTCTAAGGGTAGGTGTGAAGAGCAGATATGTGCATGACGCTCACCCGCAGATAGAGGATGGGTGCGACGTATGAAGTCTCGAGAGGACTCGGAGAGTCGTGACTCGTGAGGGTGCGTAGCGTGAGAGAGAGGGGGTACATATCAATGCAATGCATGTGTCCGTAAATCATTATCCGACAAACGCTCGCCACAAGCCTTTTCCCGATTTAACGCCAGAAGAACCGTAGATCGGCATCCGACAATGTCAGCTTTGCCATGTCATTTAATGTAACAGCCACTCCTCCTACACACAAATCTTCCACGTGAGTGTTAGCAATTGCCAGATGCTCTCTCCGTTCAAATGCAAGGTATATAGCTTTATTGAAAATTAGAACCTCGCAAACTTTTACCGAAGCTTGGTACCAAATTGCACATGTAGAATACCTCAGATATATCATTTCATTCATCTTCGATAGGTAACTATAAAGATGGGTGAGGAGTCTACAAAGAAAGACCATCGTATCACCCGCAGCAATTTCAACCATCCTTCAGTGTCGAGGAATATCATAGGAACTCTATATGATATGATTTTTATAGGATTTTTTTCCTTTAGAGCCAATTGGTTCATAGGAATAGATTCATATACTCTACATTTCAAAGGAAATAAACATGATATCATTTCTATAGCTTTAGAGCCACTTGGTTCATATGAATGGATTCCTATACTCCCTTAATTTCAAAGGAAAATAAACATTAGCATATTCAATAGAAAAGTTCCTATGATATGAACCAAATTACATCTCTTTACTAATCCTTCCTCATAGGAATTGAGATACATGTCATCTCTAGATTCAATAGAAAAGTTCCTATGATGTGAACCAAATGCCATCTCTTTTCCAATCCCTACTCATAGGAATTGAGATGCTCCATGTCATCTCTTTCCCTACAACTACCACGTATGCATCTTCTATTACTAAATAGATAGTACAACCCACTAGTAGCTTTTTTCCAAAACATGCAACTATGGCACAAGAACTATATAGTGTGCCAATAACTTTGAAAGATGGTCGCTGGATGAAGCTAACCCGACAAAGGCAGTAGATGGGCAAATCCGAGCACCACCGCCGTTGGATATCATCAACATTCCACCAGATTCGCCAAATGTACAATTTAGAAGACTCCATGGTTGAACTTAAGCATAATGCACAAACCTCAAAACACAAGCACTTCTCCTTTGTTCTAGAATCTTCAGATCATAATTGATTATTTTTTCTAAATGAATTGCCATTATTTGTTTTTACTTTATGATTCACAATGCACAACCCCATGAATCTTAACATTTTATAAAACTAATTGATTTTGAATGAGATGAACTATAAGAACTAAACTAACATCTACATCATGCATATATGACTCAAAGCTTTACATGCTATAGTGTGTATTTATTCATAATTTGTTTCAAATCTCATGCTCAATACATGTGTACTTTACTAGTTTTGAGTAGAGTAGCAAATTTCACGCTGCCCTCGTTATATCAAAATGCAGGCCCATGCATCATTGCTTTTCTACGAATCCCACGCCCACAATTTTTCAGACGTATATATCTCCACCGTCCCCGAACCCAAAATGCTGCCTCGCTCCTCGTGAAACCAAGAGGCCCACACATATTTAAGGGCCGACTGAATCCTGTTTACTACGACGTGGGTCTCTGCACGCCGTAGTACTCCTACAAACCCTACCGCCGACTCATCATCGGTTTTCTTCAAGAGGACGAGGGAGAAGCCGATTTGTAGTGGAGGCGCTTTAAAAAAAGGATATGTAGTGGAGAACCCTACCCTAGGGTGCCCTAGGTAGCTGCCGACACATCATTGTTTTCTTTTCTTTATGCTCTTGCGCTAGAGTGAAATGATGGTTGCTTCGTCCGGCCCAGCTTAATGCGGAAAGGTGGGGCTTGTGATTTGACCCTCATCGCCATTTTCTACTATCATGCGCTAGCACGACCGGGTGCCTCCAATTCCAACCGCTGTTCAACTGTAATTTGGTGCATCACACGGGAACAAGACGGTGGATGAGCCACATGTCTCGCCAAAGAGGTCCTGTTATGTGTCGCCATTTCTTAGCGGATCGACCTCGCTTGAGTTGTTACGCCAACACGACAGAGCAGCCTACCACTTGGTTTTGCTCCTTGGTGAATCCCAACTATATTGATCTAAAAGATACATGCTGAACTACCCTCTCCGCCTCGGTTTTTTATTTGTAGGCTGCCTCGGCTTTATAGGGCCTGCACGTAGTTCTAGGTCATCCATTTGACTAACTAAATAGGAGTTACTATGTCACAAAAGTATATCATTGATTCTTATTAGTTGATATGTGAAGAAACAAGAAACGAGGTAGAAGTTAATGCACCGCTACTTTAGTATTGTGGGATTATTCGGTTTTCGTAAGATGACGTATGCTTGATTGCAAGGGTGGTCATGAATGGGTAGGGATCGCTCGTAAAATAGACATGTTTGGTTATAAAGCACATGAATGGTTCGAAGTCAAAAAGAGAATATGCCTTGAATATGCTGAACCATTCCACCCAACCAAATCGGTCGAATCAAATGGCCACCCTTTGCATGCATGACTCGTGTGAGCATGACCTGTGGTCCTGCTCTTAAATAATTAGCTCATCTCTTATATTCAGCTAAACTCATGAATTGAATGGTTCAATCCCAAAAATTGAATGGTCCTAATCCATTCATACGATACCTTCAACCAAATGCATCCGACGAGGGAGTAGTTGTATTTAAAAGTCGAGGGCGGGCTTTTCCTCGCTGTAGGTGGGGTGCTCCACCTAGTCGGTCTCGACAGAGACGCGAGAAGACGAGGGAGTAGGCTGCAAAACGTAGGGCTGTGTGGATTTGACAAGGAGGTACTGCTGGACAGGTGGGCCCGTGATTTGACTTGCCATTATCATTTTAATCATGGCGCCACGATCGACGTGAGTCTCCCGATTCCCGACCACCTCCATACAGTGCCTCCCAATGCTTCACCATGTAGTAGTAGAGGCTGGCTTTGCATGAGAGCCCACTTCTCCACTTTTCCTTGCCTCTTTCCTCCACATATGCAAAAATGCCATGTAAAGCGATCATTGTACTTACTTGTTCCTGCCAGGTAAGTAAGCTTGCCACATAGGCATAAAGTCTAATGTGGCAAGTTAATCAAGAAGAGAGAGACTAGTTTGGTGACCCAAGGAAGAAACGGTGCTAAGCGCTGTACCTAGGTGAAGAGACAATTTTGAGTCTATAGCTAATTAAATGAAGAAAACTTAGCAACACCATTTCATTGGAAGAGGTCACCCTTGGCAAATGCAATAATACTAGTATTCTCAGGTCCTATTATAAGAACATTTTTGACACTACACTAGCTAGTGTCAAAAACGCTTTATATTATCGGACGGAGGGAGTACGTAAGAAAGAGATAGAGAGGAGTAAAAAATACACTTATAGCCAACCTTATAGCCAACCTTGTTGTAGTATGAGTGACTAAGGATGACTATGTATGACATGCCAACATCGACAGCCTAACGACCGTGTTAAATCTCCAAGGGCGCCACCACGAGGGACGCGATGGTCGTGGTAGGCACGACATGATACGGGCTGCCGGGCAGCCCTTGATCTGAGATCAAACCGTCGATGCTAAGTTGCTGAAAATTTTAAGAATAACCTCCAGATAGGATATTCACCCATAGGTATAGAATCACCCATGCAACCATTCGATCTCAGATCCAAGGGCTCTCGGAAGCCCGTGATCATGGGAGAATGGAAAGCCACTACCCCGCTGCTCGCATGTCGGCAGTTCGCTTCCTACTCTTTCCCAGACGCCCTTAAGACTACGGCAGTTCGCCCTAGTCGCCCCGGCCCATTCACATTACGGCAGTTCCACTAATCCTAACCTCCTCCCAAATCCATGGCGCCCCAAATCTCCCGATCGGCGGTGAGTACAAGGTTAGAACCATCATCGGCGATGAGTTCGACGTCATCTACACCTCGCATTCCGCCGACGGTGAAAGGATGCCTTTCGCGCTGCACGCAGTGTTCAAAACTCACATGGTGAGTGGGTCGCTGGCTAGATGTTGAGTACACCATAGTTGTGGGACAAGAGAAGGATCTAAAGGACTAAGAGAGGAAGAAGCCCGCCGTGATCCTGGTTTATGACATAACGCTTGCTTGGTTTACCACATATGCCATGCCGACGTTGAGTGCTAGGATTTTAAGAACTTCCTCGAGGACAAAACAGTCAAATTCACATCAGAGACTTCAAGAACGACAAAGAAGTCCTCCGCCGGATAGGCCTCGCTAGTAGGCAACCCTTCGACCTCCGTAAGAATCGGTTGGTGCCTCTCGTCAGCCCTCACGCTGACCGGCAGGAGCCATGGTTCATCCTTCGCATCGCAAACCGGAGAAACCTCATTACATGTTTCATCGCTCATGCATGGCAGTGGAATGTACTAGATATAGACCACATCCACTACGCTGCAATGGATGGGTATCTTTGTTTCAATATCTACAAGGGTTGGATGAAGAGCAACAGCCAAGTTGGCGTTCAAGCAAAGAAGTATCGCCAAGAGGAAGAGGGACAAGGACGGTCGAGGACATGGACGAGGACCCGAGTAAGGTGGCAGTGTCGTTGCTCATGGCGGTTCTAAACTTCTAATGCAAAGGTTCACCGGATTAGTTGCATAGATTAATTTCAGGTGTACTTAGTTTAATTTGAGGGTGTGTTGTGCTGAGCCCCAAAGAACTATGTTATGTTTCTTCTTGTTACTTTAACTCTTCAAGATGTACATACTAGTACTAGTATTTCTTTAATAGAATTTAGCACCCCAATTACACGCATTAGCTTTTTTAATAGTACTATATGCATAATTTGGCATTTAGCCTCTATATGTACCACCTTTTTTAAAATTTCAATTTTGCTCCATGGCTTAATCCATCGATAGTGGAGTACTACTGTACAAAAGTATACATTTTTAAAAGGCTAGCTTATCGCTCATCACATATATATAGCCGCTAAATTCTCAACCTAGAACGGCGGCATGCCATGTAGTAAACCGATCCGGAGGAAGTATAGTAAAATGAGGTGATTTTACCCAATGATCGGTGGGGAGCATGGCCTCGTCATGTGGTCCCACATGTCATGATGTACCAAGGCAATGCACGGTCCTCTTGAGGTAGAAGCAATACTAGTACGTGGTTTGAGATGATGTCGAACCAAGTGGGAAATAATGGTTGCTTCGTCTGGTCTGGGAAGGTGCGGCATTGTGATTTGACGCCTCATTGCTCATTACTAACACCGGCCGGTACGAGTGGGGTGCGCCCCCGCTGTTCTCGCATCGTTATTTGGTGCTTGACACGTCGACCAAGTTGCTATATGTCCCACATGTCGGTGATGGGAAGTACATAATTCATGAAAGGGAGCATCGACGGAGGAGTATACTACAGAATTCATGAAAGGGAGCGATTTAGTTTTGGAAAAATCTGTTTTACGGAGTACGCACCACTAGGGTTTATAGGGCTCATCTAAAAATATTCGCTTTTTCCGCTTGATAAGTCTCAATTATAGTACTATACTAGTAGTAGTACCATGACATGTTGGATTTCGAGGTGCTGTAGATCACCCGACGCAAGTAGTGTCAAGAGGAAACTAACCAATGCATGTACAAGTTCATGGAAATTTAGTGGTCATTCATGCATTCGCTCTAATTAATGCCTCGTAAACATAACTTTTTAGAAAACGAGCGCATCGTGCAAACTACTAAATTAATTCACCACTCACCGCTACCTTGGTTGGAGAGATTTTGAAATTGGGACATAAACCTGAAAGGAGGAGTAGTACCTTTTGTCTTGATTACTATTTGTGGCCTTGTATAGATGCAAATGTATTCTTTTAATAGTGGACTTTATAAGTAAATAGAGGGAGTACTAACCAAAGTACGTAGTAGGGACGAGGAGTAAACAGAGGGAGTAGTAAAATTTTCCTCTCAGGTTATGAGCCATCCACAAGGGCGTAGGGAGAGGCGTGAAGGCGCATGAAGAGTACTCCAGCTTCACCTCATCCTGCGAGCCACCGCGCCTGCATGCGGGAGACGGTACTAAGCAAGTTTCTCCTCGCTCTACGAGTTGACGGGACACATCAAAAGTACTCCAGTTGTATAGAGCCTTGCCTCGTAAGGTAGGCCCCACATGGTTTGCCTCTTTTTTAATTTAACAAAATGCGCCAAGTCACAATTTGTTTGTTCACCCGTGGTAGACGATCCTCCTCCACCAAGTGGACAACCAGAGACACGTGCAAATTACCACGGGCTGCCTTTTTCAGACAGAAATGAGCTCCACCGTACCCGCTGGTGTGGTTGGGAAAGAGACGGAGTACGCATACCTGCATGCACCTCTTCTCTTCAGGCACGCCCCACCCACGTGGTGTGTGAGAGAGATACAAACCTAGACATAATTCGCCGCCCATCCCCATGCCTCCGCCCAGTCCACCACCACCACCACCACGGCACCACGCCCACTCCTCCTCACCTTATCTCTCATATTTCTCTCCATTTTTATATACAAGGGCCACTATCAAAATTACAATTTGCGATATACAAGGCCACTAACACTAATCGATGCAATATTAATAGTGTTTGCCTCGTGGTACTAGCAAAGGAGGACATTAATTATCCCTTGCATGCATGCGGAATTTGTAAAAAATGCATCTTGATGTTCCGCGCAATGCACGGGCATCTTGCTAGTCGATGAAAACAACACATGGCAAAATTCCACGCTAACGAGGGATTTGAATCTGTTGAGGGGCTGTTTGGTTCTTGCCCGGTAGCCAAAATATTACGACTTTATTGTCCACCGTGCCTTTGCCACCGATGAACGAGGAATGACTCGGTGCTCATGCTGTCATGCATCCTCCAACACAAGACGTTGAGACGAGCTCGCAGACGAGCTGTGTTTTTTGTCCCATTAACGCCGCCTAAGCCGCCTCAAGCAGACCACCGCACCGCAAATTACGCCATACAACCATAGCCGCACACATTATGACAGCAACTCAACCAACCGGACGTAAATTCACGCAAACACGAGACAAACCGATACTCATTCACGCAACCACCGGAGTATTTCATATAAACAACGACGGAAATCATATAAAATACTAGATTTTCACAAAACATGATGGACTTCATTACATTCAAATGAACTACGCGGTGCTAGTTCTCGACAGACAGGTATATAATACATGGCCTAAATGGTCGCTTCGCCGATCGATTTGTTGCTTCATGTCCGCAAAGACGATCACCGGACTGCCGGAGCCCTAGAGGTATATGCTTTAGCGCAAAGGACGCTCGCTTCCCCACTTCCCAACTAATATCATTGGCTGGTGCCAAGATGATGGTGGCCGCACCGTTCGAGTTCATCACCGCCACTATTTCCCATGGCCGCACCGCTCGAAGTTCATCCAAACATTGACTCTTCCGTGGATCCCATGCGGGTCGACGAAGGTCCTCGCAACAAAAGGATCTCGCAAGACACTGCTGTGTACGCCGGCGCGCTTCCGTGGGCCTTCATGGGACCCAAGCGGGCGGCCTCCCGTGTTCTACTTTCTCGATGATGGCGGCGACGCGAGGCATCCGCCACCACTGCCGCCTCCGCGCACCCGCTTCGCCATCGCTGTATGGTGAGGTTGCCGCATGGGAGCCTCGCGATGTAAACGGAGACGCGGTACGAGGCGGCGGCATGGACAGCAACAACGACGCTCGCGCCGCCTCGCCGAGCTGGCTCTAGAGCAGCGAAGTTGTTGAACTGCTACCGCCGCTTGTGGCGGCAATCGCCCGCGGGCGAGGGGAGGGAAGTGGATCAGCGAGCTGCATAGATCGATCCGCGGGCTACCCAGCCGCTTGGATGCGGAATAACTACTCTTCTCAGAAGCCATTGTAAGAGTGGACAAATGGTGGAGGAGATAGGGGAGCGGCGGAGGTGTGCACTTGGTCGGGCGCTGGCTCTTTTAAATAGGATATTAAATAGACGGCGGACGGAGGAGCTCGCCGGCATTGCGCTTAACGCCGCCCATGCCATGAACGGATGTGTCCGAGTGGGTTTTCGCTTCCACACGGCGGTCTCTCATGGAGGCGCTTGAATGCGTACACGAGGCGTGTTCAGCCGGGCGTACGCGAGTGGCGCCTCGACTCGACCCAGGACACCGGCCGTTTTTCCACCGACGCAGGGCTCTTTTGGTTGCATGGCATGCATGTCGCTGACCCAACGCAGGCAGCGCACAGCGTAGGAACCTTTGTGGGCCAGGGCGGTCGAAGCGGCATTTCATAAACCGGATGATTGTTCATTGAGTGTGACGCCATCTTTTTCATGTAGTTAAGCGTGTGTCTTGCGCATGTGTTGTGTGCATGCAGGCGCATGTTGGTGTGGTATGCAAGGGTGCGCTTGTTGCATGCATGGGTGCGTACGCAAGGGTGCGCTTCAGTTGTTGCATGCATGTGTGCGTACGCGCATGTGTTTGTGAGTGCATGTACGCAGCTGCGTTGCACGCCAAAGATGCGCGCGCAGTGTAATGCGCATGTGTACATGTCAGTTGTTGCACGCCGCATACGCGCAGCGTTCTTGGCGCGCGTGCATGTGTACATGCGGGTGAGGCTACACGCCACCGACCGATTTTTCATCTCCGGTCATTAGATTTTCCAGCCGCTGGATACGTAAATCAAGGGCCTCTAGTTTATCATCAAACCCATGCCCCCCGAGCCGCCATCCACCACCGCCAACCACCCACCCCTTATCGCTCGCGGCCGCCCGCCTCCCCGAAACCACTCCCCACCGCCGTCCGCCGCTGCACCTTCAGAGAGTGGGCCAGCATATATGATCTTTGAGATTTTATGAAGTCACCATAGGTGCCTCAGAGTCGAGTGGAACGCTCCTCCCATTGAACGACATCGCCGAAAAATACTGAAATTAACACAAGATAAATGCGAGCACCGGACTTTAACCTTGGTGGGCTCGAGAAACCACTGTCCTCTAACCATCCAACAACATGTTGGTTAGCACGACAAAATGTATGTGGTGACCGTGATGAGCTTATTCAAGTCCAAGGACTATATCGGCTTTCGCTTCAAATACAATGATTGTAAGTGTCAAACAAAATACGGAGCACACATCAAATGCAAAGTCCGCCGCTGTCATCAACAAAATATGGAGACGACGTGAGCTAGATACCGCTGTACTATTGTATATGCTTATTTTCTTAGTGGCCGATTATGTGTGGTGTAGTGGGCACATCATTTATAGTTGTGGTGGGTCAACATGAAGACTCATGGGTCGGTTCCATCCTGCACCACATATAGGTTGGACCGAGACGTGTTATACGGAGACCCATGTGGAGGACTCACGACAACACGGTTACCAGAGTCATGGAGGACTCTATCCCCACCGGTGATAAGTCACTATATATGATTTGTAACCCTAGGCCCTTAGTATGTTATACAAGCTTGGGGCTAGTTCGTCGATAGTATACACACACGCACAATGCCTCGTATTCATGTGTACTTTGTACACACCCCAACACTAATATACAGCACTGTGAGTAGGCTCTTTCTTCAACCGCAAGGGTCCTGATCCAACTAGGGTAAAACTTTGCCTCAGATACCATCCAGCCTAACAGCCGTGGATATCCTACCTAATGGTATGATGAAACTCATATCTGCAACTACTATTAGAGAGGTGTGTCGGGAGGGGGGCAATGTGTAGAGAGGCCTAAAGATAATGTGCGTATGGAGACACGAGGGCACATATATAAAGCGAGTAGAGGGCTAGTAGAGATCGTGCATGTGTATATATGCATGTGAGAGAAATAGTGTTTTCCAACTGAGATTAGTGAAAAGAGTGGTACATAGTAGTCGAAGAGAGATAGAGAAACAGAGAGAGCATGTGCCCGAGACACCCTGACACCTCGAGAGAGATTGTGAGCATGTGTGAAAGAGAAATGCCAATGAATATAAAGTGTGTGCTCTTATGCTTAGATAGAGAGATATCTACGTGTAAAAGGCGGTTCTACGATTAAATTAAAATATAAATGGCATTATTATTTTTGGTTGAGATCATGAATTCTGCAAAATTATGATGGACTAAAATCGGTCAATCAGACACCCATACTCTACTGAATTCTAGCATGTGCATGTGTTTATTTCATATGATCGATCCATAGAGTGAGAGCGGTTTGAAATAGAGGCAATGGATGCTTTTGCAATTCATATATAAACATTAATTAGTGCACTCCATGTTGTTATTGTGAAGCACTTTATACATTTGTCACTTGCATGGACATATTCCAAATTGCTAGCTACTTAAATAAAATACACGCTTAATTCAACATAAAGGGGGTTTCAAGATTCAATTCATAGGAAGTGCATTCATCTATTTGAACCCTAGATAATGGCATTTGTAAATCAGATGTAAAAGGGGCATCAATCTTTGTTGTGAGTTTGAACATGGTATATATATTCACACGCATATCTAACTTATTTTTGCAACCAAGGAGATTATACTGAACTATGCATGAACTGAGGTAAGTTGCATATTTTTAATATATACTGTACAATGTATATTAAAATGCACCCTCCAGTCCAAAATAATCGTAGCTTTAGGATTTTCAAGAGTAAGGATTTGTGAAGTTTGACAAATCCTGAAAGTTCAATTCAAGAGAACCGAAACGTTAATGCTTCGCTCCCAAATATTGAACGACGTGCAAATAGGCCTCGTGACCAAACCGCTACGAGACTAATGTTTTGGTGGTAGGAATCACTGTCCGACTGCCCGTAGCCTATCGCCCGATGTCCAAAGGTCTAAACCGGGTAGGTTTGTAACTTCACCAAGATGCCAGTCTCAACCGCCCGAGAAGCATTCATACTGTGGGCGCCTAAACACCCATGCGCCGGGCCGAATCTATCCCGCCCACATTTGGGACACACGACATGACTATCCTACCCCCAACCCGCAATATGTCCGAATTTTAGATGGGGGCAAAATTTGTAATCTTCCACAAATTTCAAACAAGCGCCTCAAACCAAACATTGTTCCCTTAGTGCCCCGGCCCCTCTGCTTCCCCATTCATACTCCGGGCGCCAAACGCCTTCCACCAGCCGTGAAACCCCAACCTCCTCCGCCCTCCACCCCATAGCGCCAATCCACCGCCGCCTTCCTCCATCACGCCGAGCTTGCACTCCGACATCGCCGACCAACACAATCAGAATCGCAACGCCTCAAGGACTTAGCAGCCGAAGCCGAGGCAGAGCTACCTTCACGACGCCGACGCCGACGCGGCGCCAGATAAGAACCACTCCGACCACGCCGCCCTCAAGGCCATCACTGCGCTCCACTCGTCAGAACCGCCCACCGCACCGAGAGTTGTTCCGCCACGCCGTCGTCGCCGCCTCAGATCTGCTTCCCCGCCACCGACAGACGGCCACCGCGACCACACTCAACAACTTGGCCATGGGTTCGCCCAAGGCTGCACCGCCCTCCACATCTTCTAGTTTCCGCTAACAACAAGATCGCCGAAAAATGAAGGAGGACACATCATCGCCAAAGCAGTAAAGAGGTACTCCTCTTCCCTTATTCGCAAATATTACGCCTCCTGGCCACACCGTATTCATCCCACGAAGAAAATAGTTGAGTTCTTCATCGCATCTTCTTCGTGATACTAAATGCACAAGGTTTTCACTTATGAGAATTTTACATGGAAAATCGGCATTGGTCGTGGCTGTTAACGGGTTATCGGATCCAAAATCCGACCCGATAGATTAACGGCATTCCGCTACGGTGGATGCCACGCTATCGGTCACCCTGACTTAAAGCACTTCGTGACGCGATTTATCATCATGGAAGTGGACACTGGCCATGATAATTTCGGTAATGTCATGGAACACTTCTACGACAAAGATGTATGACTATCTTGATTCTGTCATAAATATGTCATGGATGTATGCATGACAAAAAAACGCCGACCTACTATGACAAACACGATCATCACAGTATGTGTATTTTTTGTAGTGGATTGTGCGGTCGGTTATGAAGAAGCATTGTGTCACCCGCTTAGTGTGTACCCATGGCTCATTTTTTGCGATAGCGCTCACGGTAGTGCTTTTGGCGCGGGTATAGTCATGGTAGTGAAATGTCGGTTTTCTTTCGACATTCTTAGCCCATCTCGACATGGAACATCGCCGTGTTGTGCAGTCTAGAGTAGTCAAGCTCCCTGATCTCCTCGACCGTCAGACCTCGATTCCAAGTCACATCGATCTAGCCGGTAACACTCATATCACGCTGCGGCTTCACGCATGGTATTCCCACGGGTGTCGCTTTACCATGGCCCGGGACCGCTTACGCCTTTTTGGCTCACGATATGATAGTATCGCTAGCATCCATATGACCGAGAACCCGGCCGACATGGCTAGTCGTGAACCCAAAGCGGCACTAACTCCATGGGGACATACATGAATCAACTTCGAGCATGTCGGTCAAAGAGCGGTGAACCGGTTGTATCACTGGCTAACAGGACTGGAACCCGGCTGTAGCAGGCTAGGCAGACTCTGATGTCACCGCGTGACATTTCAAGGGATGTATTATGAACGGCGGAACACATGTCGGCCAGCCAAGTGTCCAGAGAGCGTGTCCGGGCTAGCAGGACTCATGAACTGGCAGAAGCGGAGTACTATCGCTAGGAAGCAATAGACTACATTTCCCCATAAGAGAGGCTGCCAATGATAAGCAACTAGATTGTCGGATCCCACACATACCAAGCATTTCAAACATACACACAATATGCTCGATATGTGTAAATACAACATGGCATCACAACATAACTCTACGACTCAAGTATTTATTCATTAGGCTCCAAGGAGCAGATATTACAAACATGGGTCTCATGACCCAACATTCTGAGCATACAAGTCAAAGCACAAACGAAGCTTAACATGTCCGAAGTATGTATATCTACAAATGAAAAAGGATTAGAAGCCCGACTATCTACCAGATCCCGCCGAGGGCACAAGATCGTAGCTGAGGTATCAAGCTAAACGTCAAATTCCACGCGGAACTACTAGCGAGACTGGAGTCTCTCTGCAAAAACATAAATTAAGCAAACGTGAGTACAAATGTACCCAGCAAGACTTACATCAAAACTAACTACATATGCATCGGTATCAACAAAGGGGGTGGTGGAGTTTAACTCCAGCAAGCCAGCTTTGACTCAGTGGCTATCCTGAACTACGACTGCAAGTAACTCATTTGAGGTGGCGCACACGAGTCCACATATTCACCATATCAATACACCACTATGGATCCGATCCCGCCTTCCCACGAACGCCATCCATAGCACTCACGCCTATCTTGGCGATTTTAGAGCATCCACTTTCACTTGTCTATGAACTGTTATAGGCAGACCAGAAGTCCTTTACCGCTGACACGCTATTCGAGTAGATCATTTATAACCCTCGCAGGGGTGTACTTCTTCACACGCCTTTTCCACTTACCACCATGTACACGCCAGGTATCTCGGCAACTTTCAAGCTGAAGCCTCTGGCGAGGGAGTCGGCAACCACCCGACTAACCACACAAGTCTCTAGTCCAGGTTTATCGCCTATTCGGGTTCCATCCGCGAGGAGATCCGCCAGGTGTCGCCACGGCCCCAAACAATGAGAGCAGGGTTCCCGAGGCACCAAACGGGCGCCCCCAGACACTGCAGGCTCGTGGTCTCTACCGCAACATAGCCTACCCCTAGGGTCAGCCACGCATGGCCCCAAACACATATCCTACAAACACCGTAAACTAGTTGCAACACCGGAGTAGATCGAGGCGATTAATAAGCCGAGAGGGGTCGAAAGTTACCGTAACCCAATGTGTGGTAGTAACTATTCATGGATCGCGAAACACGTAACTCCAGCCCCGAGGATGGCTGCAATGAGACAACCCACCATGTACTCCTACATGGCCTCTCACCGCTACCTATACCAAATCATGTTCACACACTTAGCTCTCAACAAGAGGACATGTTCACCACGCTCCAATTCATTCCCGGCGAATCGAACCTGACTCAACTCTAAAAGTAGCAGCATGACAACAAGCATGAATGAGTAGGCACATCAGGCTCAAACAATTCCTACTCATGCTAGTGGGTTTCATCTATTTATCGTGGTAATGACAGTCATGCAGAGGATAAGGGTTCAGCTACCGCAGCAAGTAAAACAGATGAATCGTTGTTGTCGTAATGCAGAAAAAGAGAGTAGGAGCGAGAGAGTAGGATTGTATCGAATGAACAAGGGGTTTTTTCTGCCTTCGCACTTCAAGATATTATAATTCTTCATGGGTGTCATCGAACAATCGTTGGAACGCCGCTCATCGAGAGGGGACAATCACCGGCAATAAGAGAAAGAACACAAGCAATGCAATGCGATAATATGATGCATGATCATGACATGGCAATATGATGTGTGATAGGTCTAATGCAACTTGGGATGTAAAGGTTTGAGTCCATTTGAATCAAGGATTCAAATGATCACCCAAAATAATAAGTGATATAAGTGCATTAGCTTGTTTCACCTAAACAGCAAGGTTAAAGTGTTATGACATGCATGAAACTAGTACAGATGGAAAGATTGGATTTTTCTGATCATTTTTCATATATAATTTGTTTGATTTGGAGTTACGCTGAATTTCTATGATTTTTAGAAGTTTAGGAAATTTTCTCGATTTTCCCGTAAAAGAATAAACTTAAAAGAGTTATCATACCACCGACATCATCATGATGTCAAGAGGTCAACGAGGCACGGTCCGGGTCAAACCGACCAGTGGGTCCCGCATGTCGCTGCCATTAGTCTAACTAGTTTTTAGTTAGTCTTAATCCTAACTTAATTAGCAAAAGCGGGTCCCATTTGTCATCCACCCGTAGGGTCAAACCGACCCACCCGGGTCAACTTGGTCACGGGTCAAACCCCGTCGTCAAGGGTCAAACCCACCGGCGACTTGACGCCGGGCGAGGCCCGTAGACGGTGGCGCAGCATCGAAACGCGCCATGGCCTCGCTCAGCGTGTCTGCGCGTTGAGAGCTCTTTTGCCCTGTGGCGCCTAACGCGCGGTGTGCGGGTCATGGGAGGCCGGAGTCGACGACGGCGAAGCTCCAAGGCGGCGCCGGAGTTCGGGCAATCTCGGCGGCGGGCGCGCAGAAAGCACGGGAGAATACGTATGGGCGTTATGGGTCAATCAGGAGATCGGCCGAGAAGACGACGGGCTCGAACGAGCTGGCGGTGGCTGGGCCACTGTTACACCATGGCCATGGCGCGAGAAGCTCTTGCCATGGGAAATGAAGTTAGGGACGAGCGCGAGCTTGAGAGAAGAGAGGAGGAGGAAGGGGCTCACGGGCGAGTGCAGAGGTGGCCTCGACGTGTTTCGGGAAGGCTCGTGATTCGGCGAAAATCGCCATGATCTCCATGGCTGAAGGAGGAAGAAGGGGCGGGACGGCACGCCGGGTTCTTCTCCGGTCAGCGTGAGACGACGAGGAGGACGAGGGCGGAATGGCGGAGATCGAGGGCGGTCTGGAGAGGCTTTGGGATGGCTGGTCACATGAGCTGGTCTGGAAGCGACGCCACGCCTGGATGAGCTCAAGGGAGAGAGCCAGGGAGGGGAGAGGTGGCGAAGCGTGAGGGAGAGGAGCAGGACACGGGCATCGCTGTGGCCGCTGCTAGGAGGGTCGGGGAAGCAGGAGGTGGATACAAGGTCGGCCGCAAGGCGGGCACACGCCTCGCCATCGGCAGTGAGGTTGAAGACGGTGGCAGTCATGGGGTGGGCGTCACTGAGTTGGGCCTGTGGGCTGCACAAGAGCTGGGCCGCAGGGTCTGGTGTCTCTGTGGACCTCAAGGTAAGTCTGTAAGGTCTGCTTCCTTCCTTTTATTTCTGTTCTTTTGTTTTTTATTTAAATCTTTGCCACTATTTTAAATCTAAGCAAAATTTAAAACTAGTGCCAAACTCCACCGAAATATTTATTTTGCCACAATGGACCCAAACCAAATGCACATAAATTATTTCAGGGGTATTTTGAAATATATTCCACATATTATGAATATAATTCCAAATGCAAATACGATAATGATTTAATTCAGCCCAAAATATCCACAAAATGTTCACTATTTTTGGTTTGGACCCAAGGCCTTGCCAAAATTACCAAACATTGATGGAAGCATTTTGGGTTCATTGAATGCATTTTTTCATTGGACCTATTTGGATTTTAAAGTGCTAGGGTTTGATCACCCCATTTCAGGTTTCCAAAAATTTAGACATGATGCATGCCTAAAGCTAGCCTAGTGTATTGCCGTGGTTAGGATGATAAACGCACCCTCACTAAACAGAATCTCATCGAGATTCAAGTCGCGGAGGTAAGAAGACGGTATGCAATAAGCTAACACGGTCTTCACGGTCCAGATTGCACTTCATAAGAACGCTGATTAATGATCACCATCTTTGTCTTGATGTCTTGCTTTGAGAACTCCAACCAACATGGTAATGAGAGGGAAGGGAAAACTCAGTATGATCGATCTTCCCAAGATCGAATAACTCAGATCACTCATCGAGTGAGACATTGAAACATCTCTAACCTGAGACACCTAAACACATCGGGAGGATGGAAGACAAACGACGGGTTTTATTTGGTGGGCAACAATTCCACGCTTAGAAAGATGGTGGACGGTGTCAAGGTGGCGAGGAAATAATTGCCATGATCCCGCAATGTAGGCACTTTGGAAAAGGTGACCAAGAACTATTCCTTAAGTGGCAAAAGAATTACTTTTGATTCGAGAGATCATTGAAATTCTTCATACCAGCCTAGTGCAATTCACAACAATCGCTTACGGAGTTCAAAGGAATGGCATATCCGGATTCAATGGATGATGTGGACTACCTTGTTGAAGACAACGATGGATGATTTGCTTATCATCGAAATGGATGGGACCCATGGTAGACCACTTTGGAGATGATCCAAACAACAATTATGAGAGGGCAACCCATGGAAATTGGCGAAATGGCGTGCAAGCGGGAACAACATGCAACTGTTGGAATGTTCCAACCATCATATCTCGCTCTGAGATTCAGATCCGATTGGTGTGAATAGTCCGTGACTCATCGAGTCTAGAAGATAAATGAAAGTTTGCAACACAAATCGACGAGAAGACGCTATAGATTCTCGAAATGAACTACGATAGCAAGCTCCAAAACATGAGCTGGTTCGCTACTAACATGTGAACACGATGTCCTGCATAATCAAGCCCACGTAGTAGTCTTATAATGAAACACTACCGAAGTTCGTGGGGAACCATCATCGAGGATATCAAGTCCTTGTATAAGCTGCGGTCTTAAGAGGGAACTTTTCTCCTTGAACAACTCAATCAAGGCTTGGTGTGCTAAGAATACATATAGAATGAAGGTTGCAAGTCTCTGCACTCACACAATACTTCGCATCGATGCATGATGACGGAATAATTCCAGGAAGCAAACAAACTTTCTCGAATTCACGGTGACCACTTGCTCAAATGCACATGAACTAGAGGAAGTCACTTTATCCAAACATATACTTCATAAACGGACATGAAGATAATGCTACCAAAGTTTCCAACACTAACTTGATGTTCAACATGAATCATGGAGGGACAAGATGCACTGTTGGGCTCAACAACAATTCATCGGAATTTCCATACCACCGACTCCCACCATTATGTGAACAATGTGTTGGTATTGGTCGACCAAAAGATGTAATGGTGTATGCTCGAGGGATCAACCACGAGTAAGACAACATTACGTAACATCGTTGTTCTGATTTGACTTGACGATGGCCCATACTCAAGTCAATGTTCGACAAGGCAATAGATCCAATAACCGATCACGAGGACCAATCGATGAAGATATCATCTTTCTTCAACACACACTCAAAAGGATATCCCTTAAAATGGACTAAGTCGACAAGCTTTCATCTTCCAACTTCCAAGTTGTTGTTTAGCTTAAACAACTAGCTCAGGGTATCCAACACAGATTCTTGGAGAATGGTTGGTTTAGAGAAAACCAACTTGATCACTTAACTCAACATAGTGGTCGTGACAAACTAGTGATACTTCCAGAAGATAATCGTAATATCACGTAACCACGGTATGTTACTAAGCTCGAGAACAACCTTGCTTTTCAGGTAAAAGATGATGTGATCAAATAAGGGGATTGAATAATCCTAACTCATTGATCAAGAGTGCACCGGAAATAAGGACTAGGTAGCACGATCAATCTTAGGATGATGATTTAATAACCAACACGCTAAGAATGAGAATATTGTCCATTTACTACCAAGCAACGAGGTTGTTAGGAGTATCGATTTCACACACCAGTTAATTCACTTGCTCGGCATTCCGTAGGCAAACAACACGGGACCGAGGAATGAATAATGATGGTGAGAAGTATCAACGCCAAGAATTCATAAGGAAAGGTGCAATTTCATGACGCTCCTCGATATAAAGTGGGTAATACTTGGTAGAACAAAACACAAAGCTGAATTGGCATTTTGATCTCGGAATACAACTACTTCACCACCCAAGAAATGGATGAGGCTGGAGTTTGTTTCTCCTAGTCATCCCGCATAGAATGGCTTGACGGACCACAAGAATAATAGGCATCATGAACGGAGGAACGCGATACTCTTGATTATCAATTGATAGACGGGCCGAATAATTTAAGGAGGAACAACTCGAGGAACATATAACTTTCTCGAGTTGTGGATGGATAGATTAGTATGTCGAACCAAGTTCAACATGTTTCTTCCGGATAACCCATACGGAAAGGGTAGAGCTGGCAGATTCACAATTATGAATGGAGAATTCCTCAAGAGTACTGACAGATCCTTCGGCTCAGCGAGGAACTTCGCCATAAGCGTTCATAGTATTTGGAAAAAGGAAATAGTACGGACCTCGAGGACTATTGCAAAGTTACTAATATCCTAAAGGAACTAGCAAACACTATCAACAGAGGTAAGAGGGGAATCTCGGTTCAAGAACCCGTGAATAGAATACCTACTAACTAAATTGCATCACGGATGCTTTGAGAATAATGGCCAGAATCATCACACGGGGAACACAAAACATGGCTGGATTACTAGGTGACTCCCTAAAACACCTAGGTTCATAACAATAGCTCCAACATATATGCCGAGGCAATAGAGTACCTCAACACACCGGTTAGTGTGCTTATTCTGACCAAAAAGGACATCGAACGGAAAGAAAGGATTTGCAAATGCATCGCACTATTTAGAGACTCTGGATGACTCTGACAGATAACGGGCTGTAATTGCTCAAAAGATTGGAGACATATTACAAAAATGGTGGCATAGCCACCGTACACAATAACAAGGTTTCGAGATCATCAGCTAACATACGTAAGTAGTAGAAACTGAACTCGGGCTTAAAACCAACAATCTTAAAAGTCTATGGATTAGTAACACGTCATCCTCGATAGATAGATGAGAAGGCCTAGTTCTTAATCCCTCGAGAAGAGAAGAGGATGACTCGGATCAAGGCGCATGAGGTATAAGGAGTAAAAAGAGCCTTACGCTCCCTTCCACAATCAATTCCTTACATAACGTAAAGCATTTCTAGACACAACTTCTAATCCGCTTGGCTTGGTAATCCTACAGCAATCAGTAATCGATACCAAAGCTGTCAGACCCCGATTCCAAGTCACATCGATCTACCCTGAACACCTCATATCAGCTTATGCCTCACGCATGGTATTCCCACGGTGTCGCTTACCATGGCCCGGGACCGTTATGCGCCTTTTTGCTCACGATATGATAGTGTCGCTAGCATCCATATGACAGTAGAACTCGGCCGACATGGCTAGTTGTGAACCCAAAGCTACACTAACCCATGGGGACAAGCATACATGAATCAACTCGAGCATGTCGGGCAAGAAAGCGCAGAATCCGAAGGCTAGCACCGGGCTAACAGGACTCCGGAACCTGTGCTGAGAAAGGTGCTAGGCAGAACTCCCGATGTCACCGCGACATTTCCTCTGAACGGACGTATATACGAACGAAGTGAAACACATGCCGCCACCAAGTGTCCAGAAAGTGTAGTGCTGGCTAGAAGGACTCGTGAACCGGTCAGAAGCGGACTACTATCGCTAGGAAGCACTAGACTACATTTCCCCAACAAAGAGGCTGCCAAGGATAAGCAACTAGATTGTCGATCCCACACATACCAAGCATTTCAAACATACACAATATGCTCGATATGTGTAAATACAACATGGCATCACAACATAACTCTCACGACTCAAGTATTTTTATTCATTAGGCTCCAAGGAGCGAGATATTACAAACATGGGTCTCTATGACCAACATTCAGTAGCATACAAGTCAAAGCACAAACGGAAGCTTAACATGTCTCGAGTACATACATCTACGAATGAAAAAGGCTTAGAAGCCCGACTATCTACTTAGATCTCGCCGAGGGCACAAGATCGTAGCTCGAGGTATCAAGCTAAACGTCAAGTCCACGCTGAACTACTAGCGTAGACTCAAGTCTCTCTCGAAAAACATAAATTAAGCAAAGTTAAAAGATCTGAACTCCTACTTACGCTAGACATAACCCAAAACCATGTTCTCTCTCGATCAACCCTAAAAGAGACACTCACACTTACGCATTACGCTTGGTGTATTTTAGAAGAGTTAACTTCAAGTTTACCACAATCGCACATTAACAAATTCCCATCTATTATGTAATGTTGATGTAATGATATCCACATTGCAATAGCTTTTCAAGATGTCTATCCTTGTGACCTTCGAGTTCCTTTAGGATAGGGTCGCATCTTGGGCGTGATGTAATGGAACGGCGGGCGATTAAGCTTAGCGGCTTGCAGCGATGTATGTGCAGAGTGATGGACTGATGAATGATGAGCGAGCAATGGATGGATCGATGATGAGCGAGCAACCTTGGCAAGTTGTTCTAGCTGGTATTTATAGAGAGAGAGAGAGCAAAGCAGGCCTTCGCTGGACGCTACCATGTCTTGTAATCATGGGATCGTGGGGTTTAATGCGTCTAGTTTAATCATGCAGAATCTACGAGTGGATTTCTTCTATACAATCAGTTTTTTTTAAATTTGAGAGTTTACTTGGATGGGCCCAAATGACTATAATACATTTAATGCATGCAGCTATATGTGTTGTGGTTATGAGCCAGCTAATTACTTAATTAGCTTTTAATCTTGCTGCATAATTAATCCATGATAATACATGCATGCATGTTGCTCAGAGCACCATACATGTACGAGCCATGTATGATCGGGCTAGCTAGGCCAAATTAATTATTGTGACACATGACAACATTTTTGGTTGATAATTATACATGGTTTGACATTTTCTTTACGCATCATTGTGTGTTATATTATTTTATTCAACATTATAGTATCATTTTTTTAGTGGTGACAGAGTAATGCTTGTAAATATGATAAAATATTTTGGCAATATTAGCGCTGCCTATGAAACTTTGCATTTGTGCCAACATCGAATTTCGCCATTGATAATGGCATATGTGTATGAAAGTCATATGTCCTCTAATTTAGATGGTGATATGGCCATTTTCTTCCCCTTTTTTGGGTCTACCATTTTATCATGGTATTTTTATCCGTATATTCGCAAATCACCTTTTTGGTTTTATCATTTTATGTAAATGGTTCAATTTGAATAATATCAAAGTAATCGTGATTTTTACTTTTGGCCAAAATCGGTGCCAACAGCCCGCTTTTATTCTACCATGATCAAGCACCTCGAGCTCGCCGTCGTCGCTCTCAAAGGGTAAAATGAGCACTCGCCTGGCTGTATCGCCTCGAGTACCTTCGCCTTCGTGGAGATCAATAGGTTGAGTACCTTCCACATCACCTCCATGACTCTTCGGACTATTTATGTGTGTTGCCGGGCAAGAAGACATCACAAGATGTGTACCACGGTATGGTCATCCAGACACACCTGCACTTGAGAGATTACTTGTAGTTGATCAAGAAGATCCAACAAGAATCATTGTCATTTCTGCACCAAATTGACAATCGTGGGCTACCTCATCCGACAAATGCTCCAAACTTGTTATTGATCCACACCTTTCGTACAACAGCCGCCTTTCTACCTCTCCTTCTACAAATTAACATTATTTCTAATTTTGAAGATGTTTGTCTGTCGCCATTCAGAAAATGATTTCGACAAGCTTGACCCCAAACTACGCAGTGAAGGTCTTTGCACTAGAATCTATCGGGCCCGACCGAGCAAGTTGTGAGTTTCCGAGATGCTTTCCGTGTCCGGAGAAGCTATATATCAAGGTGTTGTTCTTTCCGTTAAATGTTAACCATAAGGCAGTTCAATTTGTGACACCTTTTTCCATGTTTACAATGACAATGTACTACGATTTCTCAAGGTTCTTTTGGAGGATTTCAAAGATACATGTCCCCCCATATTGGTTGCTTGATCCATATGGTTACAATCAAGAATTTCTGCTTTGGATTCATCTGCATTTAGTTTTCTTAGGGAACTTTTCATCCACTCCAACCTCTTGTGAAGAAGGCTACATTTTTCTAGAATGTAATCAAATGCCCATGTTAATCATGTCGATCAAGATGACATGTTAGTGCATTTTACAAACTCGAAACCAAATAGTTAGGCTGCTAGTAATGTTCAAAACTTCATGTAGGCACTAAGACGCTTTCTTTCTTTTGCATATAAGATTAGGCCCTGGGATAATGTGATCCAATATAACAATCACGTCGAATGCCTAGATCGCATCTCTTAAATTACTTTGAACTCCTACCGAGGGACCTTACCGAGATTATATTTGCCGTGTTCTTTGTTCCGAGAGCAAGGATGTCAAGGAAATGAGGTTTGCCCTATATTTATTTCGAAAAATGAATGGTTTGTTGATCAGCACTGCCTCATGTAGAATAGGGTAGGCTCCAAAATGTTGAATTTCATTTTGGAACTTCGATGACAGAGTAAACGGAAGTCATCATGTCAACCCCATACATGACTTCGCTATGACCCTTTGCAAAATTGTGAGGTTTCGCCAGACTTAGAAGTGGTGATATTAGTTTGAACCTCTCGATATCCATGTTCAATGGATTAGCTGAGCGCTTGCAGCTGATGAGCTGAATTTCATTTCTATTATCTGCTTGAACCTTGTAATCTCTTCAATTTGAGCCATATAACTCTGAATTTGAATCTTGTAACATTTCAAGATTTTGTGGTACAATCATTGAAATGGCATCGATGAGACTTGTATATTGCTAGCAATGTTTTGACCTTAATATGAAATGGTCTTAGATTTTATTAACCATTCTAATCCAGTTTACCTTGTCGATCTCACAAAGACACGATTCGTATATCTAACTCGACTATGATCTTCACATTGTTGCACATGGTTTGTTTCTTCCACCGTGCAATCGTAGAGCGAGAATTAATTATCGCACTCGAGTGTCCATCATCACCCTTCCGTAACTTTGAGCTCATCACCAAGGGTAAACTTATGACCGTCATTCCACACACTTTGTTTTTACAAAGGTTTTTGCCAATAAAACCCACGATTTGTCCTTCTAGCCACCTGCAAACCAGCTGTGGAAAGCTTATGTAAACAGCGGTAGCGAGGAACAAAGCTCACCGACGATACATTTACGCCTCTTGAGCCCACAGGTGCGGTGTTGTCAAGCATGCAATCGGAATCATCCTCTATGAACACCGTGACAAGACGTGATTATTACAGCCGCCGCCCCATTTATTACAACGGCCATTTAACCTACCCTTGTGTCTCTTCAACCTTCGATCAAGGCCCACCATTGCAAGAAGCACACCCACCACGCAGAAATTTTAGAGGGTATCCGCACGGCTCCAATGGCGCCCGAAAGCTGCCGCGACGACGAGTAGCAGTTCAGCATGTGTGCCATGGTGGATACCCACGAAGGTTCATGGAACCTCTGGTGTACACCAATGACCCGTCTCGGTGGAGCACTCCATCCACATCATGGAGTTGTTTCGTCAGCGGAGAAGTACAAGGTGGTCGGGTTCGACCTCGACATACACCCGCAGACTCGTGTCGGTCTCGGCCCCAAGGTCGCGTCTGCCGCCAGACAAGTGCGGCGCCACACGCCCTTGTCTATGACTACCGCTCGCCACAAGGCCTTGCGAGTGTTTTGCCGTTTGTCAATAGCCCCCACTACATGTTCGCCACGGTGGACATCACCAACAATGTAAAGGCCGAGACCGGGCATCGCCGCCAGAATCTTGTCGACATCCAGGCCAATACAAGATATGGGGTAGCAAGGAGCATGAGAAGGACTCACGGTTCACCTCGCCTGTGCCATCATCGATTTCACTACAGAGACATGAAGGATTCGGCAACAAGGAAAAGTGTGCCTGCACTGCCTGGATGGAGAAACTCGACAAAGCTCACGCTGTACGCTGCCAAGGAGGTGTACACAGCTACTACATGTACATGCGGATCGCTGACATGAGGAAGTTCCTCCTTCCCCAAAACGGACAGGATCCAGCCGGAAAGAGCAATGGCAAGCATCGCCACAACAATAAGTAGATGATTAGATCCTCGCTCCTACTTTAGTATGCATGTAATTGCTTTTGTGTGGAAATGTTATGTGTGTAGTCACTGTGTAGTTGTATGCTTAATTTGGTTATCCAATGCTGTCTTTTTAAGTATATATGTTGATGCTCTGTAGATAGAGCGAGATGTTAAAGTGACAAAGAAAATCATCATGTTAAGTAATGGAACCAACACGTGATTAATCATTTTGTTCATTTAAACCATTTCTTGTCTCAACGCAAACAGTTCATCCGAGGAACTGCATGCCGATATTGCACACACCTTTGATCTAGCTGACCGCTTTTGTGTTGATTAATCACAAACAGTTCATCTGAATGAACTGATGTTGTACATTGCACACACCTTCATATGGCTGCCCATTTCTCCTCATCGAAACAGTTAATTGAGTTGAACCGATGCCCTGCATCGCACATGCAACTAAAATCTGAACCGTGTTTGATGCATCCTCCATCGCAAATGTTTTGCACCTTGACTGTTCTTCACACCACCGCTTATGACATGGCATCGCACAGCCATCAAGGGTCTCTCGATCATAGTGTCGCTGCTAGCAGCATCTGCAGAGTGATATGTATATATATATGTATATATATTTTAAACTGCTAAAAGTTTAGCAATTCCTTAACTAGTTCTGTGGGCAAGTTATGGTAGACAGTTTTACTATATATATATATATATATATATATATATATATATATATATATATATATATATATATATATATATATATATATAGGGTAACGTATTATTCTAAGCGTGAGTGTAGAATAGCTTATTCTACACCCCTAGTAACGCTTATGTACAAAATTTAGTAAAACGGTATACAAATGTAGTAATTTGGAAAATATTTTTTATCATCTAAGTTTGTAATTTACTACACTTTTATGAAAATTGCTATATTTTACATAGTGTGTTACTGTATTTTGTATGTAATTACATCGGGGTGTAGAATAAGCTATTCTACACTAACGCTTAGTTTAGTATATATATATATATATATATAGGTAAAATAGATGGGGCACCTAGGTGCCAGGCACTTGATCGCTTAGGAAACCGTGACATATTTAATTTGTTTCAGAATTATTCTTCATGCAAGACTTTCCATGCTTACGCTTTTATTTTTGGCTCTAACTATTAGGCATGCAAGACTTGCCATATAATAAAACGATTAATGTTGATTTTGTATGAATTGTTACAGGTATATAATACGTATATTTTGTTTCCTAACTATCTAATACGCAGTATCTAATACCTAACAATGAAATTATAGACATGCGCATGTACGATATATTCAATAATTTATTTTTGAACTATTACATTTTTTGTTTCCTAATCCTCTAAAATGGGTGTCATATACTCATTTAACTAAAGAATGTACATACACGGGTATGTAAATACACAATATTTTTTTGATTAATTGTATTTATTTTGTTTCCAACTATCTACGGTTATACAATACCTACTGATTTAAAATATTTTAATACCCGGTCGACGATATAACCGCGGACGATATAACCACCTATCTGAAAAAGGGTGGAAATAATTGTACATACCTGATCGATGTATATACCCAGCTATGTGAAAAATTTAGAAAATATTATACATGCAATAATATACTTCAAGTGGAAATACCCAAGGTGTCTGCATACTTGTATACTCTGTAAAGCGAAAATGTTGGAAACATTGTACATAACCAATTGGCGATGTATCTCAAGTAAAATATGGCTATGTATAAACTACCAAAACATACCTAAGATATTTTGGGTTATGTATGTATATACCTAGTGATTTATCCGAGGAATTAGATACCGGTGAAAAAAGGAGAGCACACAAAAAAAATAACGACCTCCATGATATAAAAAATATTCGCTATGTGACGTATGAGAGATGCATGGACATAATTTGGGTGGGTATTATGTTCATATCAAGCAATAATTAGCAATAATTATTCCTAATACTAATTATCAATTAATGCTAATACTAATTGCACGCACACATCTTAGTGTCATCCAACGTTTCTAGGCAAGTTGCCAAAGGTGACGCCGGATAATTAGGCTACAAAGAAAACTCTATTGATGCCACATCACCACTCATCATGTAAACCTCGTGATGATTCAATCCCGTCCAATTCAAAAATTCAAATCAAGGCAAACAACAAAAATTTTCAAAATTTAAAACTAAAATGTTCAAAGTTGTGCCCAATGATGCGTATAATTATGGAGGAACCACAGATTTATAAAATGTTTAAATACTCTTAGATGATTAAAACGGAAGTAAACAAATGTTTAAATGAAATTATAATTAATAAAATGTTAAATTATTTCATCTAGGGTTTAAACTTTGATAACAGAGGTATAATTAGTAATACTAATTTTGGTACAACTTTTATGTTTTTATAAACTCAGATAAGATGAGACTAAAAAAGTAAAAAAAGGGAAAAGGAACCTCATGAGTACCCTGCCCACCAGCTGCCTACCACATGTGCCCAGCCGCCGACCCGCCTCTACCTTATCCCCAAGAGGGGAAACCCTAACCCACTGCTCCCCCACCTCTCGCCCACCACGCAACCCCCACACCACTCGCTTTCATTCCCCACTCCCCATCCAGAGGGATCGGCGACCACGCCGACGCCTCGCCGGGCCTCCTCCGCCTGCCTCCAGCTCGCCTTCCTCTCCATCCTCTTCCCCGACCTGATCTCGATCGGAAGGTGGCAATGAGCCCCGACGCCTCTGCCGACGCCCGGTATACCTCGCCGCTTGTTCTTTGCTACGGACGCGACCTCAACTCCTCCCCGAGCCCATCGCAGATCCTTACGCCTCGTGAGCTCCTCTCTGGTTTAGCCATCATACATGGCGATGACCAGATCATCGCGGCGGGTTGCCGTCGCTTGCCGCTTCAGACGACACGCCCCACTCGACGAGCCTCTGACGCTACTGTTGTTCTTTTTGTAGCGCCTCGCCCAACACTGTCGCTGTTTTGTTGTCGGGTCGGCGTCACGGCTGTCGGGCTCACGCCCACGGAGCCCCCTCTCCTCATCACACAGCTTCCTCTCACAAGACCACCACGCAGCCACAAGAGACCTCTCTGGCACGCACTGGGTCAGCCTCGGGAGCGGGCGGCTCGCCAAGGCTCGATCGGCTCAAGGCAGGTGCGCCACAGTTACCAAGCCAGCTACGCCTGTTCGCTATGTTCTCCATGTCACCCCTGCACTTTAATAAAAGAAACAAAAATAAAAATAATAAAATAAATAAATAAACAATAAATAATTAAATGAATTAATTAAGTTAATTAATCATGTGTAACTAACGAATTAACTAGTTAGTTTAATTAAACAGAACTAGATTAGTTAAACACTAATTAGATCGAAATCACAATGACTAGTGGGACCACACGTTAGTTGCCCAGCCAACCCTTTGACTGCTGGACGCCATGATGACATCGCAGACACTGTTCGATAATGTTGAATTAAATATTTAAATTAATCCAAAATGATTTAAAACTTTAAAAATTAATATAAAATAAACCGAGCTCGATGGAAAACTTTCTACATTAAAGTTGTTTAGAACAACGAGACTAATACGGACACGAGTCTGCTCGTCTGCCACGCCCCAGTATAGTGAACTCGCAACATTTCACCTCCGTTCATCTGTCCAAAACACGGAACACCTGTGGATACTTTCCCGGATGTTTCCTTCACGGTATCACCTCGCACTGCTAGAACACGCCTAGCTCGCTTGTTGTCCCGATATGCATCTGTTTGCATGGTATTCATTGTTTCTTCCCTCTTCTCTCGGTAGACTACGACCGACGCATCGATGCCCAAGACGACCACGGAGTTAACGACCTTCTCTTCTGCCGAGAGCAACCAGCAAGCCCCCTTTGATCACTGTGATATCGCCACTCTTCTCTATATCGCTTGTATTAGAGTAGTGTAGCATGTTACCGCTTTCAGCATCCTATATCGCTGCATAGCCTGTCCTTGCTACTATCATGTTACCTTTACTCCGCTATCCCATCGCTTAGTATAGGATGCTAGTGTTCCATCAAGGACCCTACACTCTTGTCCGCCCCGCCATGCTATATATATGGCTGTGATCACTCGAGGTGATCATGGCATATACTATATACTTTATATCGTTACATTACCTGTGATACTGTTCGAGATGGGGCAAAGGACAGTGGCTCCATCCCGTAGGTGGGCCTCGGGTTCCCGGACGCCCCCATCACATTTTGGCGGAGCGACAGGCAGGTTGAGACTTCCAGAGAGAGGTGGCCCGCCCTGTTCGGGCGCTCGTGGATACTTAACACGCTTAACGAGATCGGGTATTTGATCCGAGTCCGCCATTTGGTCTATACGCATCAACCATCTACGCAGAGAGTAGTTATGGGTATCCCGTCGTCGTGGTATCAGCCGGCACTTCGTGACGCCACGATCGAGCGCGCTGCTACCGATTGGAACGTAGGCCTGCTCTTGTATTAAAGGGTTGGCTTTACCATAACGTGCAAATAAAGACATTGATGGGCCTGCACTGGCGCTTAGGTTTAGACCGGCGGTTGGCCTCTCTCACAGCCTAGGTGGGTCTGACGGTTGATCTCCATGCGGCATGACCCAGAAAAGTGTGTCCGCCAAATGGGATCAAACGTGATGGGTTATGTGCACCTCAGGGAAGTTAATCTATTCAATAGCCGTGATCTCCTAATGGACGACTTGAGTTGTACTTGACCTTAATGACAACTAGAACCGATACTTAATAAACACACCTTCCAAGTGTATACAACCCGGTGGTCTTCTCTCAGGTTGGTTAGGAGGGGATCGCTGGTGATTATTGCTATGTGATGCTACTTGAGGACTTCTTACCACTCTCTTCATCACAGAAGACGGAGGCTGCTGTAGTGTAGTCTTCATGTGATTAGTGTTCTCTCTATTCTCGCATTCTGCCCACTGATATGGCTTACACATATATCCATGCATATGTAGTGTAGTTCTTGCTTATGTAGTACTTTGATGAGTACTCACGCTTGCCTTGTTCCCTTTTCCCCTATTCTCACCCGATTTACTCAGATGTCGGAGCCTGTAGAGCGATTTACACCGCCGATGATTTACTACTACCCCGAGGGTGCTTACTACTACATGCAGCCCCGAGACACGACCAGGAGTAGTTAGGAGGATCCTGGCAGAGGCCTCGCCTCTTTCGATATGTATCCCGCTTGTGCTAGCCTTCTTAAGGCAAACTTGTTTAACTTATGTCCGTACCAGATATTGTTGCTTCAATGACTCGCCTATGATCGAAAGCACTTGTATTCGAGCCCTCGAGGCCCCCCGGCTTTATTATGATGCTTGTATGACTTATTTTATTTTTAGAGTTGTGTTGTGATATCTCCCGTGAGTCCTCGATCTTGATCGTATACGCTATGCAGTATGATTAGTGTATGATTGAATCGGGGCCAGTTGGTATCGAGCTACCACCAGAGGAATCCCCTTCCACACCCGTCAAGTCGAGTCTAGACATTGCAAAACTTTTACTAACTTGGCTGTGTGCCTTACGACCACGCCGCCATGGGTGGTACTAGGATCTTTACTCCTCGACCTTTACTCTAGGACTCGATCTCTTCTATTCGGGTTAAATGGTTTTGCTCAAAACAAAACTAACTTTAGGTTCTCGAAATACTTTCTCCCGGAGAGCCCTCTCCGTGATGATCGCTTGTCGCACCGAAGATTCGAAGATACTCTACGATGATTTTTCAGACTTTGTTATCACTTTGCAATTCCCTTCCATCGATAAACCCCATGGATAACCACGCACTTGCCATTGATACAATCATTCCTTGTTGATCTTGTTATTGCAAGATACCTCAAATTCTCGATTATTGTTCCGAGGATACTTGGTGCCCACGCCATGCAGTTCTAAGTCGCCAAATACCCCTACGACAAATTCTTGCACCTATCGAGTCTCATCCCCAATTGTTCTGGCACAAAAGTCTTCAAATACTATTCGATCCTCCGAAAATCCTTAGCAGTTTATTGCTTTCGCAAATACTTGTTTGCTTGCATTATGGCTGCTTCCCATATGTCCGGCTATACACTAGTCTCCTTTGACGCCGCTTTTGATCCTATTGATTCAACATGAGTAATGCCCGCAATCATCGATTGATCCTTTAAAATTATCTTTCCAGCTCAGATGTCATTTTGAACATGAGTTGGTTATCAACCAATCAGATTGCCATCGATTGTACCCTAAGTCTATTAAACTTAATCCATCCTTGATCAGCGCTTTGCTTCGATCTCTTGATTTGAAAATCATAATTCCTTTGTTATTTAAACATTGAATTATTCGGATGTTCTATAAACCGATGCATTTGCATTCTTTCTTCCTCTAATTGGGTATCGATATCTCATCACTTGCTATGGAACGTCGATCCTTTGTTGAATATCATCCGATGTTGTTTGTATACAAAAAACCCAAGAAGTTCTTTCCCGATATATAATGTCGCTGGTAAGTCCTATTCTTTGATTTGGCCAACCATGCTCTACTTTCGAGCTTGAGTTATTTACTCTGTTTGTGATATATGTTTCCACGATGTCTGGCTGGTTGAAACCTAGGCCTTCCTAATATGTGTGACCTCGAAGTTTTCACGAGTCATACTCTTCTCGTATTTTGCTAGATAAAATTTCAACATTACAACTTCTTCAAAATGAGGAGGAATGAAAGGTTATGCATTAGATAAGTGGAGTCGACCTTGAACTTTGTGTTCATGCCCATGGACACGGTAGATCCTATCATGGAAGCTTCGTAATAACTATTTCCTTGATAAATATCATCCGGTATCTATGAATTGATCCTTTGCAACCGTGGTTCCGACCATGATTGTTCTTATTTGATCCTATTTCTCGCATGTTAAAGTACTTGCCTTCGCGATCAAGACGCCTTCCCAACCTCTATTTTGTTCTACGCTCGAGTATTAGCCCCCGTATCTCGAGGATATCATCCCATTGCACTTCATCTTATGAATTTGATGAAGTAGTACCTTTCCCCATCATAGTCACTCCACGGGTTATGGGTTGTCGCCAACCGAGAACACCAATTTTTGAATCGAATCAACACCAGATTTGGTACCCCAGATTTTGTTGTTGTGAAGTTTAATACCCATCACATCACTCCTAGCCTGATCGGCTACATCATTATTGTGCTAATTTTAACTTTGCTACCGGGTCCTTAATTCGGAGCACAACTTTCGATGATGAGCTAATCTTACGCCGATTTCCTCGCCTTATTGTTCCACCTTTGACGACAAGCTTGAATTGAGTTTGTGTCCTACCATGGTCCCAAGAACATTTCGCTTCATCAATCCTTTGACTTGATGTCATCACCGATTATTACATCTCCATGAAACCTCTCGAGAATTTGTCATGATCATCAACATTCTGAGTTCCTCCAGGATATCTATTGAATTCATGATGAGAAATACCATCCTTGCCCCTCGGTGATTTGTGTTGCCATCGGCAATCTTCTCCGCTCAACACAAACTTGTTAGTGTTTCGTGTTATACCTGAGATCCATGCTATCAGCAATTGTTCTTCTTTACCTTGAGTATTACCATCTTTTTGTGTCAATAATGTCATGAGAATTTCACCACCTCTTAGAAATTCTCGACATGATGATACTTCTCACCATCACCATTCTTCCTGGTCCCCGTGTTGTTTTAACCAGATACCAATATGTTAACGGTGTTGTTTGAGTTCAGATTCTAGCAACCCTATTGCTTTGAAGTTAACGATCGATAGTTCGCTCTTAGACTACGGTCATTGAATCGCCACTCTAACATTGATCTTGCTACCTAAGGTCATACTTCAGGCACACCTTTCAACTAATGATTGATGGTGTATGTTTTCCTAGAGCATACAACATTATATCATTTGAATTGACAAGTGTCATCTTCTTGTTCACATCATTGTGGAAAGCATCCGCTTGGAATTCTCGATGAATTGTCGCCGAGCCCATCAGCCACCTTCTCATCCCTCCTTGGTTTAATGATGAACTATTGTTTCGTGATCCCGCTGCCATAGTTCATTTCCCAAGAATCTTGCAATGTCATTTCGCCTATTTGTGTTGCATTTCTTTCTCGTGCATCCTAATGTCTGAGGTATCCCGACATCAATCGGATTCAACTCGGTCGATAGGATGGTTGAAACATTTTCAAGGCCATAACGTTGATCTTTATATAACCCAAGAAGGTGATGTCGGTTTAGCACACCGTCGAGGTCCATTGTTATAGATTCCTTTTCAGAAGGTTATCCATTCTTCCATGAGGAAATTGTAAGACTTATCCTATAAGTTGTTTCCGGCGAATCCTTTGGGTATCCAAAGTTTGACCTTGCTTGAATAACATGGCAGTGCTATCAAGCATGTCTATAGTAATTCGATTTTAATAAGAACATTTGAAGCACCATGCTAAATGTTTCTGTTGAAATTACCCAAACACCGCTATGGGTAATGTCATGAACTTCTTGCCTAACCTAAAGGGTTTTCTAATTATATCCTGTCATGGATATCATGCTCGCTTATCATTGGGAAGGATATACCCCGAGATATCTCGATAATCATATTTTCATTTCCATTATTTGGTTTAACTTTCTCGAGATCATTATGGTCTAAGCAAAGATTCCCTGCTTATGTAAGCCCTCGTACAATTTCACAAGAAGACCCTCGCTTTTTTGTTGATGACATTCCGTAGCCACCGATGGATGAGAACTTTGCCTATTGGTCCGCTTCTGCCTTAACGAAAGCAGGAAAATGGTTCTTCACCCTCGCCTTGGTACCAACGTGGCTGACATAATTGATAGGCTATCGACATGCCTTGTTATCATGACAGGCAAAATATCACCGCCTTTTCTACCTTTTAACCCACATGGTGGGCCCATAACCCACAGTGTCCCGTGGATCAAAACCTGACTGTCCAGTATAACCCTATCTTCAAGTTATTACTCACGATTGGCTTCAGATGAAGATCACCAAACCACCATACTAGAGATGATCTAACTGCATCGATTTAATACTTATTTTCGCTGCTTCGACCTATTTCACACTTTGTTTCGCAACTAACGATTGCCTATCCTCTCAAACTTCCCATGATACCTCCTTCCTTTGCTCTCGATACTTTCTTAAGTTTCAATTCGAGAGTTACTCCCCACCACCTTCCCCGATGTTATTGACTGAGATAGTTAACCTTGCAGAGGTTCGCTCACGGAATACCCACACCCTTATTCTTTTTTTGAAGTACGATGGAATTCCAGAAAGGATGTCGACTTCATCATGATGACCTAAAGCAGAAATGTATACATCAACGAAAAGGATCAACCTCTTCGAAGGGCAGCCAAGACCTAGAAGACACGTTAGGTTTTTCACTACCAAAGACCTTTCCACCTTATCTCTTCTTAACATCCCAAATTTTCATTTGGCATGTTATACATAGGTCATCCATGCATATCATATTTTATTGCATATTCATTTGCTATCCTCAAATCCTAAGCAACTCAAGGACCCTCGAGAGAGTTAGATTTTTCGATTTTCATATTTGAATTTTATCAAATAATGAAAGACGAGGATATTGGATTTTATTATTTTTTCTCCGGAAAATATTTCAAGTTTAAAATAAATGAGAGGAGATAATATGACTTTCCAAAACTAATTGAAATACCAGAGGAAAATGTTAAAATCATTTTTGGGATTTTATTTTACTTATTTGGAATTTTATTTGCCTAGTGAAAATTTGCATATGTTTAAAAATTTGCATTTTAGGGGCCAAGAGAAGTTCATCTTGTTCTAAATATTTTATTTAGGCAAAGAAAACTTGTTTTGGAATTTTAGATTTTTATTTATTTTTCTAGGATTTTTATAAATTTCAAGTGGAATGTTTTTTAAAAGAAAAAGAAAAGAAATCACACAGATCGGGCTAATGGCTCAGCCTGAGTGCTCACCACTACCGCTTCTAACTCAACATACACACACCACGGGACCTCCCGCCGCCTGCCCTCCTCCAAGCCACCTCCCTCCCCTTAAATAGCCCCTCTCCCTTAGCCACCACCGCCACCACCATCGCCACCACCCGCCTCGACCCGGGAGCTCGAGCCGAGCCACGCCTGTCACTTGGCGTCCGCCTCCCGCTGGCCGCTGCTCTCCTCGAGCCCGCCCCCGACTGCCGGACCACGACCTGGCCACTGCCTCACGGACGACCGCTGAAGTAGAGCCTCACGTTTTTTAAATATTCCTTGGTTTTTCTAAAAACCTCAGCCTGCTTTTTTTATTTTTTATTTTTTATTAGATCGGTTTTTTTTGGTTTATTTATTTTGAGAACGTTTCACCCGTCTTTGCTTTTACTTAACATGTTCGCTGCTTAGTTCTAACGAACGTCGCTCGCTTAGACGCTCGTTGATTTCTTTTATCGGAATTATTCCGCGTTATTCAATTTGATTTCTGAACCAATGTTCAAACTAGTATACCTTTTCGCTGCTTATCGTAATCAGCGATTCGCTACTGGAGTTTCATCTCGAAACCTCTTCTGAATAGTCAACTTAAACCAGTTCTTATCTTTGTAAAATTGACTTAGTTCAGATCAGAACGGACCATGTTTCCTCGCCGCTTGAGTTTCGTTGTTTCGCTTTGGTTTGATTCTTTTGCAAACCGGAGTTCTTGTTGAACCTCCGTCAACCTCTTTTATTGAAGTTTCGCTTCGCATTTTTGTTTGTTACTTATGTATGTATTGTTTGTTTGCGAGAATTCCTTGAGTAAGCGCGTTGTTAACGTAGTCTCTAGGATTCACGGATCGCCGTCAAAGGCAAGTAACACTTGATCATACCTTTTCATACCCAGCTTTTATGCATTAGCTCAACCTCAAACATTGCATGGTTAGGATGTCATTAATTTGTGGGTTGGGAAGTAGATGATGAGGTAGGAACCTATTGCCTTGCATTATAAAACCTTTGGGAGTTATCACACGTTATGCTTATATTGCCATTCTATGCTCGAGACGTGGTTTGGGTTTGAGAGATATTCACTATGATGTGAGATTGTTAATTAATGGTTTATTTTAAGGTGGCAACTTAAATACACATCCTGGTGGATTGAGGCACTGGGAACCCAAAGGTTGTTCTTTTTTTTTGGAAACTCTGCATCCGTGGTGATCTTCCTATGGACCGCCACCTGGCTCAAAGGAACTGAGATTATTCATGCTACAAACTTCCGCGTGCAGCCACAAGCTATTATGGGCTCTAGCATAGTTGAGTAAGTTACGTGAAGCTTTCAAGAGGTAGATCAGTAGGTAGTGGGTTTTATAGGTTTGGTATGATCTATCTGCTGGGAACGAGTAATTTCAAAAATTTCCTACGATCACGCGAAGACCATGGTGATGCATAGCAACAGATGAGAGTGTTGTCTACGTGACTTGAGACCAGCAACGGAAGCGCTGACGCAACGAGGAAGTAGTCGATTTCCCGATCCAACCGATCCAAGTACCGAACGCACGGCACCTCCGAAGTTCTGCACACGCTCATTTCGATGACGCCCTCGAACTCCGATCCAGCCGAGTGTTGAGGGAGAGTTTCGCCAAGACGACGCGCAGGACGATGATGATGTTCCATCGGCCAAGAGGTTTCACTTAAGCCTGCAACGGTATATTCGAGGTGTAGTTTGGTGGAAGGGGGCACCGCACACGGCTAAGGAACGATCTCAATGATCAACTTGTGTGTCATGGGGTGCCCCTGCCTCTATATAAAGGAGGGAAGGGAGGGGCTGGCCGCCAAGGAGAGGTGCGCCAGGTGTCCTACTCCTACTAGGAGTAGGATTCCCCAAATCCTAGTCCAACTAGGTTTCAAAGAAGGGAGGAGCGCTTCTTCTCCTAGTCCTAATAGGACTAGGAAGGAAGGTGCGCCAGCACTATGGCCCCCTTTCTTTCCCACTAAGGCCCATCATGTCCATTGACGGAGGTTCCGGAACTTCTCGCATTCCTAAGAAAATTCCAATTTCAACCGGAGTGATTCCGAGTCCAAACATAGGCTTCAATATATCAATCTTTATGTCTCGACTATTTCGAGACTCGTCATGTCCGTGGATCTCATCCCGACTCCGAACAACCTTCGTACATCATCATATAAACTTATAATAACTCGCATCAAACGTTGTTGCGTATGGACCTTACGGTTCGAGAACTATGTACATGACCGAGACACCTCTCCTCGTCAATAACCAATAGCGGACTCGATGCCCATATTGGTCCTACATATTCTACTAAGATCTTTATTGGTCGCATCAAGATAACAACATATCGTTGTTCCTTTGTCATCGAGATAAACTCAAGAAGTGATCTGAACTCCTACTTACGCTAGACATAACCCAAAACCATGTTCTCTCTCGATCAACCCTAAAAGAGACACTCACACTTACGCATTACGCTTGGTGTATTTTAGAAGAGTTAACTTCAAGTTTACCACAATCGCACATTAACAAATTCCCATCTATTATGTAATGTTGATGTAATGATATCCACATTGCAATAGCTTTTCAAGATGTCTATCCTTGTGACCTTCGAGTTCCTTTAGGATAGGGTCGCATCTTGGGCGTGATGTAATGGAACGGCGGGCGATTAAGCTTAGCGGCTTGCAGCGATGTATGTGCAGAGTGATGGACTGATGAATGATGAGCGAGCAATGGATGGATCGATGATGAGCGAGCAACCTTGGCAAGTTGTTCTAGCTGGTATTTATAGAGAGAGAGAGAGCAAAGCAGGCCTTCGCTGGACGCTACCATGTCTTGTAATCATGGGATCGTGGGGTTTAATGCGTCTAGTTTAATCATGCAGAATCTACGAGTGGATTTCTTCTATACAATCAGTTTTTTTTAAATTTGAGAGTTTACTTGGATGGGCCCAAATGACTATAATACATTTAATGCATGCAGCTATATGTGTTGTGGTTATGAGCCAGCTAATTACTTAATTAGCTTTTAATCTTGCTGCATAATTAATCCATGATAATACATGCATGCATGTTGCTCAGAGCACCATACATGTACGAGCCATGTATGATCGGGCTAGCTAGGCCAAATTAATTATTGTGACACATGACAACATTTTTGGTTGATAATTATACATGGTTTGACATTTTCTTTACGCATCATTGTGTGTTATATTATTTTATTCAACATTATAGTATCATTTTTTTAGTGGTGACAGAGTAATGCTTGTAAATATGATAAAATATTTTGGCAATATTAGCGCTGCCTATGAAACTTTGCATTTGTGCCAACATCGAATTTCGCCATTGATAATGGCATATGTGTATGAAAGTCATATGTCCTCTAATTTAGATGGTGATATGGCCATTTTCTTCCCCTTTTTTGGGTCTACCATTTTATCATGGTATTTTTATCCGTATATTCGCAAATCACCTTTTTGGTTTTATCATTTTATGTAAATGGTTCAATTTGAATAATATCAAAGTAATCGTGATTTTTACTTTTGGCCAAAATCGGTGCCAACAGCCCGCTTTTATTCTACCATGATCAAGCACCTCGAGCTCGCCGTCGTCGCTCTCAAAGGGTAAAATGAGCACTCGCCTGGCTGTATCGCCTCGAGTACCTTCGCCTTCGTGGAGATCAATAGGTTGAGTACCTTCCACATCACCTCCATGACTCTTCGGACTATTTATGTGTGTTGCCGGGCAAGAAGACATCACAAGATGTGTACCACGGTATGGTCATCCAGACACACCTGCACTTGAGAGATTACTTGTAGTTGATCAAGAAGATCCAACAAGAATCATTGTCATTTCTGCACCAAATTGACAATCGTGGGCTACCTCATCCGACAAATGCTCCAAACTTGTTATTGATCCACACCTTTCGTACAACAGCCGCCTTTCTACCTCTCCTTCTACAAATTAACATTATTTCTAATTTTGAAGATGTTTGTCTGTCGCCATTCAGAAAATGATTTCGACAAGCTTGACCCCAAACTACGCAGTGAAGGTCTTTGCACTAGAATCTATCGGGCCCGACCGAGCAAGTTGTGAGTTTCCGAGATGCTTTCCGTGTCCGGAGAAGCTATATATCAAGGTGTTGTTCTTTCCGTTAAATGTTAACCATAAGGCAGTTCAATTTGTGACACCTTTTTCCATGTTTACAATGACAATGTACTACGATTTCTCAAGGTTCTTTTGGAGGATTTCAAAGATACATGTCCCCCCATATTGGTTGCTTGATCCATATGGTTACAATCAAGAATTTCTGCTTTGGATTCATCTGCATTTAGTTTTCTTAGGGAACTTTTCATCCACTCCAACCTCTTGTGAAGAAGGCTACATTTTTCTAGAATGTAATCAAATGCCCATGTTAATCATGTCGATCAAGATGACATGTTAGTGCATTTTACAAACTCGAAACCAAATAGTTAGGCTGCTAGTAATGTTCAAAACTTCATGTAGGCACTAAGACGCTTTCTTTCTTTTGCATATAAGATTAGGCCCTGGGATAATGTGATCCAATATAACAATCACGTCGAATGCCTAGATCGCATCTCTTAAATTACTTTGAACTCCTACCGAGGGACCTTACCGAGATTATATTTGCCGTGTTCTTTGTTCCGAGAGCAAGGATGTCAAGGAAATGAGGTTTGCCCTATATTTATTTCGAAAAATGAATGGTTTGTTGATCAGCACTGCCTCATGTAGAATAGGGTAGGCTCCAAAATGTTGAATTTCATTTTGGAACTTCGATGACAGAGTAAACGGAAGTCATCATGTCAACCCCATACATGACTTCGCTATGACCCTTTGCAAAATTGTGAGGTTTCGCCAGACTTAGAAGTGGTGATATTAGTTTGAACCTCTCGATATCCATGTTCAATGGATTAGCTGAGCGCTTGCAGCTGATGAGCTGAATTTCATTTCTATTATCTGCTTGAACCTTGTAATCTCTTCAATTTGAGCCATATAACTCTGAATTTGAATCTTGTAACATTTCAAGATTTTGTGGTACAATCATTGAAATGGCATCGATGAGACTTGTATATTGCTAGCAATGTTTTGACCTTAATATGAAATGGTCTTAGATTTTATTAACCATTCTAATCCAGTTTACCTTGTCGATCTCACAAAGACACGATTCGTATATCTAACTCGACTATGATCTTCACATTGTTGCACATGGTTTGTTTCTTCCACCGTGCAATCGTAGAGCGAGAATTAATTATCGCACTCGAGTGTCCATCATCACCCTTCCGTAACTTTGAGCTCATCACCAAGGGTAAACTTATGACCGTCATTCCACACACTTTGTTTTTACAAAGGTTTTTGCCAATAAAACCCACGATTTGTCCTTCTAGCCACCGGCCAAACTAGCTGTGAAAGCTTATGCTGTAAACAGCGCGGTAGCTACAGAATGTGCTCACCGACGATACATTTGGCGCCTTGAGCCCACGCCAGGTGCGGTGTTGTCAAGCATGCACTCGAATCATCCTCTATGAACACCGTGACAAGACGGATTTATTACAGTCGGCTCGCCCCATTTATTACAACGGCCATTTAACCTACCCTTCTTTGTGTCTCTTCAACCTTTCGATCATACCACCATTGCAAGAAGCACACCCACCACGAGAAATTCTAGAGGGTATCCCTGCGACGGCTCCAATGGCGCCCGAGCGCACAACACGCATTTGTAGCGCTTCAGTATGTGTGCTATGGTGGATACCCACTGAAGGTCATGGAACTCACAGGTACACCAATGACCTGGTTCAGTGGAGCACTCCATCCACATCATGGAGTTGTTTCTTGCCGCGGAGAAAGCTAAGGTGGTCGGGTTCGACTCGACACACCTGCACTGTGGTCGTGTCTCGGTCCCCAAGGTCAGCCGCCGCAGACAAAAGGCGTGGCGCCACCACGCCCTTGTCTATGATCACCGCCTCGGCCACAAGGCCTGCGAGTAGGTTTTGTCAGTTTGTCAATAGCCCCCACTACATGTTCGCCACGCGGGACATCACCAACAATGTAAAGGCGCCGAGAATTCGGGCATCACGCCAGAATCTTCGCTGACATCTGCCATTACAAGATATGGGGTAGCAAGGAGCATGAGAAGGACTCACCGTTCAATTTCGCCAGTGCCATCATCGCCCTTACTACAGACATGAAGGATTCGTGCAACAAGGAAAAGTGTGTCCGGCACTCGGCCCGATGGAGAAACTCGACAAAGCTCACGCCGGTACGCTGCCAAGGAGGTGTACACGAGCATTTACATGTACATGCGGATCGCTGACATGAGGAAGTTCCTCCTTCCCCAAAACGGACAGGATCCAAATGGAAGCGTAGCAATGGCAAGCATCACACAAATAATAAGTAGATGATTAGATCCTCGCTTTCTCCTACTTTTAGTATGCATGTAATTGCTTTTGTGTGTGGAAATGTTATGTGTGTAGTCACTGTGTAGTTGTATGCTTAATTTGGTTATCCAATGCTGTCTTTTTAAGTATATATGTTGATGCTCTGTAGATAGAGCGAGATGTTGTGCGGACAAAGAAAATCACATCGCACACGGACTAAACAATGGAACCCGTCATGATGATTTCATCAATCACTCACAATTGTATACCAAGAATCGTTTGCTCACAACACACACACGCGCTTGTTAGCAGTAATCGCCTGTGTTCTTATCGGTCTTCACACACGCTTCCGATTACAAAACTGTTTGCCCTCAGATCACACACATCTTGTTCATTTAAACCATTTCTGTTCTTGTCTCAACGCAAACAGTTCATCCGAAAGTGAACCGCATGCCGTATATTGCATACACCTTTTGATCTAGCTGACCGCTTTTTGTGTTGACTAATCACAAACAGTTCATCAATGAACCGTATGTTGTACATTGCACACACCTTCATATATGGCTGCCCATTTCTCCTCATCGTACAGTTAATTGAGTTGAACCGTGATGCCCTGCATCGCACATGCAACTAAAATCTGAACCGTGTTTGATGCATCCTCCATCGCAAATGTTTTGCACCTTTTGACTGCTCTTCTACACCACTGCTTATGATTATGGCATCGCACACAGTTTCATCAAGGGTCTCTGGATCATAGTGTCGCTGCTAGCAGCATCTCTCAGTAGTGATATATGTATATATATGTATATATATTTTAAACCGCTAAAAGTTTAGCGACCTTAACTAGTTCTCAGGCAAGCTATGGTAGAGACAGTTTTTAATATATATATATATATATATATATATATATATATATATATATATATATATATATATATATATATATATATATATATAGGGTAATCGCTATTCTAGCGTGAGTGTAGAATAGCTTATTCTACACCCCTAGTAACGCTTATGTACAAATTAGTAAAACGGTATACAAATGTAGTAATTTGGAAAATATTTTTTTTATCATCTAAGTTTGTAATTTACTACACTTTTTATGAAAATTGCTATATTTTACATAGTGTGTTACTGTATTTTGTATGTACTCACATCGGGGTGTAGAATAAGCTATTCTACACTAACGCTTAGTTTAATGCTGCTATATATATATATATATATAGGTAAAATAGATGGGGCACCTAGGGTGCTAGGGCATTTTGATCGCTTAGGAAACCGTGACATATTTAATTTGTTTCAGTAACTATTCTTCATGCAAGACTTTCCATGCTTACGCTTTTATTTTTGGCTCTAACTATTAGGCATGCAAGACTTGCCATATAATAAAACGATATTAATGTTGATTTTGTATGAATTGTTACAGGTATATAATACGATATTTTTGTTTCCTAACTATCTAATACGAGTATCTAATACCTAACAATGAAATTATAGACATGCGATGTACGTATATATTCAATAATTTATTTTTTGAACTATTACATTTTTTGTTTCCTAATCCTCTAAAATGGGTGTCATATACTTACGAACGAAAGAATGTACATACACGGGTATGTAAATACACAATATTTTTTTGATTAATTGTATTTATTTTTGTTTCCGAACTATCTACGGTTATACAATACCTACTGATTTAAAAATATTTTAATAATTCGGTCGACGATATAATCATGGACGATATAACCACCTATCTGAAAAAGGGTGGAAATAATTGTACATACCTGATCGATGTATATACCCAGCTATGTGAAAAATTTAGGAAAATATTATACATGCAATAATATACTTCAAGTGGAAATACCCAAGGTGTCTGTGATACTTGTATACTGCTGTGCGAAAATGTTGGAAACATTGTACATAACCAATTGGCGATGTATCTCAAGTAAAATATGTATATGTATAAACTACCAAAACATACCTAAGATATTTTGGGTTATGTATGTATATACCTAGTGATTTATCCGAGGAATTAGATACTGTGAAAAAAAGGAGAGTACACAAAAAAAAAGTACCAATTCCATGATACGCAAAATATTCGCTATGTGGACGTATGAGAGATGTATGGACATAATTTGGTGGGTATTATGTTCATATCAAGCAATAATTAGCAATAATTATTTCCTAATACTAATTATCAATTAATGCTAATACTAATTGCACGCACACATCTTTAGTGTCATCCAACGGTTTCTAGGCAAGTTGCCCAAGGTGACGCCTGGATAATTAGGCTACAGAAAACTCGCTATTGATGCCACATCACCACTTCTACTGTTGTAAACCTCGTGATGATTCAATCCTCGTCTCAATTCAAAAATTCAAATCAAGGCAAACAACAAAAATTTTCAAAATTTAAAACTAAAATGTTCAGTTGTGCCCAATGATGCAGAAGTAATTACGATGGAGGAACCACAGATTTATAAAATGTTTAAATACTCTTAGATGATTAAACGGTAGTAAAACAAATGTTTAAATGAAATTATAATTAATAAAATGTTAAATTATTTCATCTAGGGGTTTAAACTTTGATAACAGAGGTATAATTAGTAATACTAATTTTGGTACAACTTTTATGTTTTTATAAACCTCAGATAAGATGAGACTAAAAAACAAAAAAGGGAAAAGGAAACCCCCCTCACTGAGTACCTGCCCAGCCAATGGCCTCACCATGCAGGCCCACCCGCCAACCCGCCCTACCTTATCCCCAAGAGGGGAAACCCTAACCCACTGCTCCCCACCTCCTCGGGCCCACCACGCAACCCCCCACACCACTCGCCCTCATTCCCCACCCCCATCCAGATGGGGGATCGGGCGACCACGCCTCGACGCCTCCTCGCCGCCTCCTCCCTCTGCCTCCTGCCGCTTTCCTCCATCCATCCTTCCTCGACCTGATCTGATCGAAGGTGGCAATGAGCCCGACGCCTCCACTCGCCGACGCCGCCGTGCTACTCTCGCCGCTTTGTCCTCGCCACCTCCTCGGACGCCGACCAACTCCTCCTCGAGCCCACCGCCAGATCCCTACGCCTCGTGAGCTCCTTCCTGCTCATCATCATCACATCAAGGACGCCGCTGACTCACCGGCTCGGGTTGCCGCTTCGCGCCTGCCGCTTCAGACGACATCGCCCCACTCGACGAGCCTCTGACGCGCTTCGTTGTTCTCGTTTTGCAAGCGCCTCCTCGCCGCCAAATTGCCGCTGTTTTTGCTCGCCGGGTCAAGGCTCGCTGCTGCCGCTCGCGCCCACGGAGCCCCCTGTTCTTCTCCCACACATCACCCTCCACAAGACCGCCACGGCAGCGCTCACAGACCGCAGTCACTGCTCATTGCCGCCGGGAGCGTGGCGCCTGCTGCTGCTCGATCGCCTCAAGCCTCGTCGGGTGCGCCGCAGGCCTGTGCACTAAGCTGCTACGCCTGTTCGCTATGCCCCTCCCATCGTCAAAGGGGCCCACGCCTCTAACGCTTATAGAAAAGAAACAAAAATAAAAATAATAAAATAAATAAATAAATAAATAAATAATTAAATTAATGAATTAATTAAGTTAATTAATCATGTGTAACTAACGTAATTAACTAGTTAGTTTAATTAAATGCAAATCAGATTAGTTAAACACTAATTAGATCGAAATGCCAATGACTAGTGGGACCCACACGTTAGTTGCCCTAATAACCCTTTGACTGCTGACGCCATGATGACATCAGCAGACACTGTTCTCGATAATGTTGAATTAAAATATTTAAATTAATCCTAAAATGATTTAAAACTTTAAAATTAATATAAAATAAACCGTAGCTCGATGGAAAAACTTTCTACATTAAAGTTGTTTAGAACAACGAGACTAATACGGATACGAGCCTGCTCGTCTCGCCACGCTGCCCCTAGTATAGTGAACTCCGCAACATTTCACCTCCGTTCATCCGTCTGAAAACACGGAACACCAGGGATACTTTCCTTGATGTTTCTTCACCGGTATCACCTCGCACTGCTAGAACACGCCTAGCTCGCTTGTTGTCCCGATATGCATCTGCTTGCATGGTATTCATTGTTTCTTCCCCCTCTTCTCTCCGGGTAGACTACGACCGACGCTGTGATGCCCAAGACGACCACGGAGTTAACTAATTCTCTCTTGCCGTAGCAACCAGGCAAGCCCCCTTGATCACCAGATATCGCCTACTCTTCTCTATATCGCTTGCATTAGAGTAGTGTAGCATGTTACCGCTTTCGCTAATCCTATACTCGCTGCATAGCCTGTCCTTGCTACTATCGTTGTTACTCTTTACCTGCCATCCTACCGCTTAGTATAGGATGCTAGTGTTCCATCAAGGACCCTACACTCTTGTCCGCTCCGCCATGCTATACTATCGGGCTGTGATCACTTCGGAGGTGATCATGGGCATATACTATATACTTTATAATCGTTACATTACCTGTGATACTGTTCGAGATGGGGTTGAAAGGACAGTGGCTCCATCCCGTAGAGGTGGGCCTGGTTCCCACGGCCCCCATCGTTACTTTTATGGCGGAGCGACAGGCAGGTTGAGACTTCCTAGAGAGAGGTGGGCCTGGCCCTGTTCGCGCTCGTGGATACTTAACACGCTTAACGAGATCTGGGTATTTGATCCGAGTCCGCCATTTGGTCTATACGCACCAACCATCTACGCAGGAGTAGTTATGGGTATCCCGTGTCGTGGTATCAGCCGGCACTTCGTGACGCCACGACCGAGCGGCGCGCTACCGGATTGGAACGTAGGCCTGCTCTTGTATTAAGGGGCTAGTTCGCTTTCGCCGCCCACGCAACGCAAGGCCAGCATTGGGCGATGGGCCCGCACTTCGTAGCGCTTTAGGTTTAGACCGCGGCTGGCCTCTCACAGCCTAGGTGGGCTGCGACGCAGTTGATCTCCCGCTGCCGGCATGACCTGTAAAAGTGTGTCCGCCAAATGGGATCAAACGTGATGGGTTATGTGGTGCACCGCAGGGAAGTTAATCTATTCAATAGCCGTGGATCTCCTAACAGACGATTTGGAGTTGTACCTGACCTTATGACAACTAGAACCGGATACTTAATAAAACACACCCTTCCAAGTGCCGATATAACCCGTGGTCGCTTCTCTCGTGGTTACGAGGAGGGATCGCTGGTAGGATTATTGCTATGTGATGCTACTTGGAGGACTTCAGTACTACTTTCATCACAGAAGACGGAGGCTGCTGTAGTGTAGTCTTCGACAGATTAGCTGTCCCTCTTATTCTCGCATTCTGCAGCTCACCCACCGATATGGCCCTTTACACATATATCCATGCATATGTAGTGTAGTTCTTGCTTACAGTACTTTGATGAGTACTCACGGTTGCCTTGTTCCCCCTTTTCCCTATCTCTACCCGATTGCTGCGACTGATGTCGGAGCCTCAGAGCGACGACACCGCCGATGACGACTACTACCCCGAGGGTGCCTACTACTACATGCAGCCCAATGACGACGCACTGTGGAGTAGTTAGGAGGATCCTGCAGGAGGCCCACGCCTCTTTCGATATGTATCCCAACTTTGTGCTAGCCTTCTTAAGGCAAACTTGTTTAACTTATGTCCGTACTCAGATATTGTTGCTTCCACTGACTGCCTATGATCGAAAGCACTTGTATTCGAGCCTCGAGGCCCTCGGCTTGTATTATGATGCTTGTATGACTTATTTTATTTTTAGAGTTGTGTTGTGATATCTTCCGTGAGTCCCTCGATCTTGATCGCATACGCTTATGCGTATGATTAGTGTATGATTGAATCGGGGCGCACAAGTTGGTATCGAGCCGACCACCTGTAGGAATCCCTTCCACACTCCTTGGTCAAGTTTAGTCTAGACATTGCAAAAACTTTTACTAACTTGGCTGTGTGCCTTACGGGACCACGCCGCCATTGGGTACTAGGATCTTTACTCCTCGACCTTTACTCTAGGACTCGATCTCTCTTCTATTCGGGTTAAATGGTTTTGCTCAAAACAAAACTAACTTTAGGTTCTCGAAAATACTTTCTCCCGGAGAGCCCTCTCTCCGATGATCGCTGTCGCACCGAAGATTCGGAAGATACTCTACGATGATTTTTCGAGACTTTGTGTTATCACTTTGCAATTCCCTTCCATCGATAAACCCCCATGGATAACCACGTGCACTTGCCATTGATACAATCATTCCTTGTTGATCTTGTTATTGCAAGATACCCCGAAATTCTCGATTATTGTTCCGAGGATACTTGGTGCCTACTGCCATGCAGTTCTAAGTCGCCTAAATACCCCTACGGACAAATTCTTGCACCTATCGAGTCTCATCCCCAATTGTTCAAGTGTTTCACAAAAGTCTTCGAAATACTATTCGATCCTCCGAAAATCCTTAGCAGTTTATTGCTCTGCAAATACTTGTTTGCTTGCATTATGGCTGCTTCCCATATGTCTGGCTATATACACTAGTCTCCTTTGACGCTTTTTGATCCTATTGATTCAACATGAGTGCGAATGCCCGCAATCATCGATTGATCCTTTTAAAATTATCTTTCCAGCTCAGATGTCATTTTGAACATGAGTTGGTTATCAACCAATCAGATTGCCATCGATTGTACCCTAAGTCTATTAAACTTAATCCATCCTTGATCAGCTGCTTGCTCCTCGATCTCTTGATTTGAAAATCATAATTCCTTTGTTATTTAAACATTGAATTATTCGGATGTTCTATAAACCGATGCATTTGCATTCTTTCTTCCTCTAATTGGGTATCGATACTCATCACTTCATATGGAACGCCGATCCTTTGTTGAATTATCATCCGATGTTGTCCTTTGTATACAAAAACCTCAAGAAGTTCTTTCCCGATATATAATGTCGCTGGTAAGTCCTATTCTTTGATTTGGCCAACCATGCTCTACTTTCGAGCTTGAGTTATTTACCCTCAAGTTTGTGATATATGTTTCCACGATGTCTGATGGGTTGAACCTAGGCCTTCCTTAATATGTGTGACCTCGAAAGTTTTCACGAGTCATACTCTTCCGGTATTTTGCTAGATAAAATTTCAACATTACAACTTCTTCAAAATGAGGAGGAATGAAAGGTTATGCATTAGATAAGTGGGAGTCGACCTTGAACTTTGTGTTCATGCCCATGGACACGTGTAGATCCTATCATGGAAGCTTCGTAATAATAACTATTTCCTTGATAAATATCATCCGTATCTATGAATTGATCCTTTGCAACCGTGGTTCCACCATGATTGTTCTTATTTGATCCTATTTCTCATAAGTTAAAGTACTTGCCTTCGCAGATCAAGACGCCTTCCCAACCTCTATTTTGTTCTACGTTCGAGTATTAGCCCCTGGTATCTCGAGGATATCATCCCATTGCACTTCATCTTATGAATTTCTGATGAAGTAGTACCTTTCCCCCATCATAGTCACTCCACGGGTTATGGGTTGTCGTCAACCGAGAACACCAATTTTTGAATCGAATCAACACCGAGATTTGGTACCCCAAGATTTTGTTGTTGTGAAGTTTAATACTCCATCACATCACTCCTAGCCTGATCGGCTACATCATTATTGTGCTAATTTTAACTTTGCTACCGGGTCCTTAATTCGGAGCACAACTTTCGATGATGAGCTAATCTTACGCCGATTTCCTCGCCTTATTGTTCCACCTTGGACGACAAGCTTGAATTGAAGTTTGTGTCCTACTCATGGTCCCAAGAACATTTCGCTTCATCAATCCTTTGACTTGATGTCATCATCAGATTATTACATCTCCATGAAACCTCTCGACAGAATTTGTCATGATCATCATCAACATTCTGAGTTCCTCCAGATATCTATTGAATTCATGATGAGAAATACCATCCTTGCCCCTCGGTGATTTGTGTTGCCATCGGCAACATTCTTGCCTTCCGTTCAACACAAACTTGTTAGTGTTTCGTGTTATACCTTGAGATCCATGCTATCCAGCAATTGTTCTTCTTTACCTTGGAGTATTACCATCTTTTTTGTGTCAATAATGTCATGAGAATTTCACCACCTCTTAGAAATTCTCGATATGATGATACTTCTCACCATCACCATTCTTCCTTGGTCCCCGTGTTGTTTTTAACCAGGATACCAATATGTTAACGGTGTTGTTTGAGTTCTGACTTCTAGCAACCCTATTGCTTTGAAGTTAACGATCGATAGTTCGCTCTAGACTACCGGTCATTGAATCGCCACTCTAACATTGATCTTGCTACCTAAGGTCATACTTCAGCACACCTTTCAACTAATGATTGATGGTGTATGTTTTCCTAGAGCATACAACATTATATCATTTGAATTGACAAGTGTCATCTTCTTGTTCACATCATTGTGGAAAGCATCCGCTTGGAATTCTCGATGAATTGTCGCTGAGCCCATCACCACCTTCTCATCCCTCCTTGGTTTAATGATGAACTATTGTTTCGTGATCCCGCCGCCATAGTTCATTTCCCAAGAATCTTGCAATGTCATTTCGCTCATTTGTGTTGCACCTTTCTTCTCGTGCATCCTAATGTCTGAGGTATCCCGACACCAATCGGATCTCGAACCTCGGTCGATAGGATGGTTGAAACATTTTCAAGCCGCCATAACGTTGATCTTTATATAACCCAAGAAGGTGATGTCGTGTTTAGCACACCTGGTCGAGGCCCTATTGTTATAGATTCCTTTTCAAAGAAGGTTATCCATTCTTCCATGAGGAAATTGTAAGACTTATCCTATAAGTTGTTTCGGCGAATCCTTTGGGTATCCAAAGTTTGACCTTGCTTGAATAACATGGCAGTGCTATCTCAAGCATGTCTATAGTAATTCGATTTTCAATAAGAACATTTGAAGCACCATGCTAAATGTTTCTTGTTGAAATTACCCAAACACCGCTAGTATGGGTAATGTCATGAACTTCCTCTTGCCTAACCTAAAGGGTTTTCTAAATTATATCCCGTCATGGATATCATGCTCGCTTATCATTGGGAAGGATATACCTCAGATATCTCGATAATCATATTTTCATTTCCATTATTTGGTTTAACCTTCTCGAGATCATTATGGTCTAAGCAGATTAATTCCCTCGCTATGTAAGCCCTCGTACAATTCTCACAAGAAGACCTCATTTTTGTTGATGACATTCCGTAGCCACCGATGGATGAGAACTTTGCCTATTGGTCCGCCTCGCCTTAACGAAAGCAGAAAATGGTTCTTTCACCCTCGCCTCTTGGTACCAACGTGGTGACATAATTGATAGGCTATCCTCCGACATGCCTTGTTATCATGATCGCAAAATATCACCGCTCTTTTCTACCTTTAACCCACATGGTGGGCCCATAACCCACAGTGTCCCGTGTGATCAAAACCTGACTGTCTCTGTATAACCCTATCTTCGGTTATTACTCACGATTGGCTTCAGATGAAGATCACCACCTACCATACTAGAGATGATCTAACTGCATCGATTTAATACTTATTTTCGCTGTTCGACCTATTTCACACTTTGTTTCGTGCAACGAACCATTGCCTATCCTCTCGAAACTTCCCATGATACCTCCTTCCTTTGCTCTCGATACTTTCTTAAGTTTCAATTCGAGAGTTACTCCCCACCACCTTCCCCGATGTTATCGACTCAGATAGTTAACCTTGCAGAGGTTCGCCCACTTAATACCCACCCTTTATTCTTTTGAAGTACGATGGAATTCTGGAGAAAGGATGTCGACTTCATCATGATGACCTAAAGCAGAGAAATGTATACATCAACGAAAAGGATCAACCTCTTCGAAAGGGCAGCCAAGACCGAGAAGACACGTTAGGTTTTTCACTACCAGCACCTTTCCACCTTATCTCTCTTGTAACATCCCAAATTTTCAATTTGGCATGTTATACATAGGTCATCCATGCATATCATATTTTATTGCATATTCATTTGCTATCCTCAAATCCTAAGCAACTCAAGGACCCTCGAGAGAGTTGGGGATTTTTCGATTTTCATATTTGAATTTTATCAAATAATGAAAGACGAGGATATTGGATTTTATTATTTTCTCTCCGAAAATATTTCAAGTTTAAAATAAATGAGAGGAGATAATATGACTTCTCCAAAACTAATTGAAATACCAGAGGAAAATGTTAAAATCATTTTTGGGATTTTATTTTACTTATTTGGAATTTTATTTGCCTAGTGAAAATTTGCATATGTTTAAAAATTTGCATTTTAGGGGCCAAGAGAAGTTCATCTTGTTCTAAATATTTTATTTAGGCAAAGAAAACTTGTTTTGGAATTTTTAGATTTTTATTTATTTTCTAGGATTTTTATAAATTTCATGGAATGTTTTTTTAAAAGAAAAGAAAAGGAAATCACACAGATCGGGCTAATGGCTCACCTAGCAGGTCTGCCCAGCCACGCCGCCTAATCTCACACACACACACATGGCCGACTCCTCCCGCCTTGCCCTCCTCCAAGCCACCTCCTCCCTCTTTAAATAGCCCCTCTCCTTAGCCACCACCGCCACCACCATCGCCACCACCGCCTGACCTGGGAGCCCGAGCCGAGCTCGCTTGGCACATTGCCGCCTCCCGCTGCCGCTGCCTCCTCGCCGAGCCGCCTCCTCCTCGCTGACTCTCACGACTGGCCGCCTACCGGGCTGACGACTCGCGGAAGTAGCCCTGTCACGGTTTTTTTAAATATTCTTTGGTTTTTCTAAAAACCCTAGCCTGCTTTTTTTTATTTTTTTATTTTTTTATTAGATCGGTTTTTTTTTGGTTTATTTATTTTGAGAACGCTCACCCGTTTCGTTTCGCTTTTACGTAACATGTTCGTCGTTTAGTTCTCGCTAACGAACGCTCGCTCGCTTAGACGTCGTTGATTTCTTTTATCGGAATTATTCCGCCGTTATTCCAATTTGATTTCTGAACCAATGTTCAAACTAGTATACCTTTTCGCTGCTTATCGTAATCAGCGATTCAAGCGCCTGGAGTTTCATCTCAAACCTCTTTCCGAATAGTCAACTTAAACCAGTTCTTATCTTTGTAAAATTTGACTCTAGTTCAGATCAGTAAACGGACCATGTTTCTCTCGCCGCTTGAGTTTCGTTGTTTCGCTTGGTTTGATTCTTTTGCAAACCGAGTTCTTGTTGAACTCTCCGTCAACCTCTTTCAGTTGAAGTTTCGCTTCCGCATTTTTGTTTGTTACTTATGTATGTATTGTTTGCTTGCTATAGAATTCCTTGAGTGCTAAGCGTGTTACTACGAGTCTCTAGGATTCACGGATCGTCGCAAGGCAAGTAACACTTGATCATACCTTTTCATACCCGCTTTTATGCATTAGCTCAACCTCAAACATTGCATGGTTAGGATGTCATTAATTTGTGGGTTGGGAAGTAGATGATGAGGTAGGAACCTATTGCCCTGTTACTATAAAACCCTTGGGAGTTACTGCCACGCTATGCTTATATTGCCATTCTATGCTCGTAGAGACGTGGTTTGGGTTTGAGAGATATTCACGACGATGTGAGATTGTTAATTAATGGTTTATTTTAAGGTGGCAACTTAAATACACATCTGGGTGGATTGAGGCACCGGGGAACCCAAAGTTGTCTCGCTTTATTTTTGGAAATCCCTGGCATCCGTGTGATCTTCCTATGGACCGCCACCTTGGCTCAAAGGGAATCGAGATTATTCATGCTACAAACTTCCGTGCAGCCACAAGCTATTATGGGCTCTAGCATAGTTGAGTAAGTTACGTGAAGCTTTCAAGAGGTAGATCAAGAGGTAGTGGGTTTTATAGGTTTGGTATGATCTATCTGTTGGGGAACGAGTAATTTCAAAAATTTCCTACGATCACGCAAGACCATGGTGATGCATAGCAACGAGATGAGAGTGTTGTCTACGCACTCAGAGACCAGCAACGGAAGCGTTGACGCAACGAGAGGAAGTAGTCGCATTTCTCCCGATCCAACCGATCCAAGTACCGAACGACGGCACCTCCGAAGTTCTGCACACGCTCAGCTCGATGACGCCCCTCGAACTCCGATCCAGCCGAAAGTGTTGAGGGAGAGTTTCACAAGACGACGGCGCAGTGACGATGATGATGTTCCATCGCGCAGGGCTTTCACTTAAGCTCCGCAACGGTATATTCGAGGTGTAGTTTGGTGGAAGGGGCACCGCACACGCTAAGGAACGATCTCAATGATCAACTTGTGTGTCATGGGGTGCCCCTGCCCCTCAGATATAAAGGAGGGAAGGGAGGCTGGCCGGCCAAGGAGAGGTGCGCCAGGGTGTCCTACTCCTACTAGGAGTAGGATTCCCCAAATCCTAGTCCAACTAGGTTTCCCAAGGGAAGGGAGAGAGAGGGCGCTTCTCTCCTAGTCCTAATAGGACTAGGAAGGGGGAAGGTGCGCCAGCACTATGGCCCCCTTTCTTTCCCACTAAGGCCCATCAAGGCCCATTGACTCTCGGAGGTTCCCAGAATCTCCTGCATCTCCAAAATTCCAATTTCACCCGGAGTGATTCCGAGTCCAAACATAGGCTTCCAATATATCAATCTTTATGTCTCGACCATTTCGAGACTCCTCATGTCCGTGATCTCATCCGGACTCAACAACCTTCGTACATCAATATCATATAAACTTATAATAACCGCCATCAAACGTTGTTTAAGGACTTACGGGTTCGAGAACTATGTAGACATGACCGAGACACCTCTCGGTCAATAACCAATAGCGGACCTGGATGCCCATATTGGTCCTACATATTCTACGAAGATCTTTATCGGTCGATCAAGATAACAACATACGTTGTTCCCTTTGTCATCGGTATATTATTTGCCCGAGATTCGATCGCTTGTATCCAACACCTAGTTCAATCTCACATCGGCAAGTCTCTTTCTCGCTCCGTAATACATCATTTCACAACTAACACATTTAGTTGCAATGCTTGCAAGGCTTATGTGATGTGCATTACCGAGAGGGCCCAGAGATACCTCTCCGACAATCGGAGTGACAAATCCTAATCTCAAATATGCCAACCCAACATGTACCTTCGAGACACCTGTAATGTACCTTTATAATCACCCAGCTTACGCCAGACGCTTGGTAGCACCCAAAGTGTTCCTCGGCAAACGGAGTTGCATAATCTCATAGTCATAGGAACATGTATAAGTCATGAAGAAAAGCACTAGCAACAAACTATACGATCAAAAGCTATGCTAATGGAATGGGTCATGTCAATCGATCATTCAACTAATGATGTGATCCCGCTTAATCAAATAACAACTCCTTGTTCATGGTTAGAAACATAACCATCTTTGATTAACGAGCTAGTCAAGTAGAGGCATACTAGTGACACTCAGAGGTTTATGTATTCACACATGTATTATGTTTCCGTTAATACAATTCTAGCATGAATAATAAACATTTATCATGATATAAGGAAATAAATAATAACATTATTATTGCCTCTAGGCATATTTCCTTCAGTCTCCCACTTGCACTAGAGTCAATAATCTAGTTCACATCGCCATGTGATTTAACATCAATAGTTCACATCTATATGTGGTTAACACCCATAGTTCACATCGACATGTGACCAACACCCAAAGGGTTTACTAGAGTCAGAATCTAGTTCACATCGCTATGTGATTAACACCCAAAGAGTACTAAGGTGTGATCATGTTTTGCTTGTGAGATAATTTTAGTCAACGGGTCTGCACATTCAGAGCCGTAAGTATTTTGCAAATTTCTATGTCTACAATGCTCGCAAGGAGCTACTCTAGCTAATTGCTCCCACTTTCAATATGTATCCAGATTGAGACTCAGAGTCATCTAGATTAGTGTTAAAACTTGCATCGACGTAACCTTTACTTATTTAACCTTTTCACTTCCATAATCGAGAAATATATCCTTATTCTACTAAGGATAATTTTGACCGCTGTCCATTGATCTACTTCCTAGATCTCTATTGCACTCCCTTGCCAATCTTAGTGGTAGGGTATGCAATAGATCTGATACACAAGATGACATACTTTATAGAACCTATGGCTGATGCATAGGGAATGACTTTCATTCTCTTTCTATCTTCTCGCCGTGGTCGGGTTTTGAGTCTTACTCAATCTCACACCTTGTAACACAGTGCAAGAACTCTTTCTTTGACTGTTCCATTTTGAACTACTTCAAAATCTTGTCAAGGTATGTATTCATTGAAAACTTATCAAGCCGCCTTGATCTATCTCTATAGATCTTGATGCTCAATATGTAAGCAGCTTCACCGAGGTCTTTCTTTAAAAACTCCTTTCAAACACTCCTTTATGCTTTGCGTAATAATTTTACATTATTTCCGATCAACAATATGTCATTCACATATACTTATCGTAAAGGCTGTAGTGCTCCCACTCACTTTCTTGTAAATACAGTGCTTCACCGTAAGTCTCAGATAAACTATATGCTTTGATCAACTTATCAAAGCGCAGTATTCCAACTCCGAGATGCTTGCACCAGTCCATAGATGGATCGCTGGAGCTTGCACATTTTGTTAGCTCCTTTAGGATTGACAAAAACTTCTGTTGCATCATATACAACTCTTCTTTAATAAATCCATTAAAGAATGTAGTTTTGATATCCATTTGCCAGATTTCATAAATGTGGCAATTGCTAACATGATTCGACAGACTTTCGTAATCGCCACAGCTTGAGAAAATCTCATTGTAGTCAACACCTTGAACTTGTCGAAACCTTTTATGCATAAGTCGAGCTTTGTAGATAGTAACACTACTATCAAGATCCGCCTTCCTCTTGAAGATCCATTTATATAACATGGCTTGCCGATCATCGGGCAACTCCATCAAAGTCCATACTTTGTTCTCATACATGGATCCCATCTCGATTTCATGGCCTCAAGCCATTTCATGAATCTGGGCTCATCATCGCTTCCTCATAGTTTGTAGGTTCATCATGGTCTAGTAACATGATTTCCGAATAGGATTACCATACCACTCAAAAGCGGATCTTATTCGAAGACCTACGAGGTTTGGTAGCAACTTGATCTCAAGTTTCATGATCATCATCATTAACTTCCTCACTAATTGGTGTAGGAATCACCGAACTGATTTCGTGATGAACTACTTTCCAATAAGGGAGAAGGTACAATTACCTCATCAAGTTCTACTTTCCTCCCACTCACTTCTTTCGAGAGAAACTTCTTCTAGAAAGGATCCATCTTAGCAACGAAAAACTTGCCTTCGGATCTGTGATAGAAGGTGTACCCAATAGTTGCCTTTGGGTATTCTATGAAGACACATTCGATTTGGGTTCGAGCTATCAGTGAAACTTTTTCACATAAGCATCACAACTCCAAACTTTAAGAAACGACACTTAGGTTTATCGCTTAAACCATAGTTCATACGGTGTCATCTCAACGGATTTAGATGGTGCCCTATTAAACGTGAATGCAGCTGTCTCTAATGCATAACCCCAAAACGATATTGGTAAATCGGTAAGAGACATCATTGATCGCACTATATCAAAATAAAGTACGGTTATGACGCTCGACACACCATTACGCTATGGTGTTCCATGTGGCGTGAGCTGTGAAACTATTCCACATTGTTTTATATGAAGGCCAAACTCAGAACTCAAATATTCTCCTCCACGATCAGATCGTAGAAACTTTATTTTCTTATTACGATGATTCTCCACTTCACTCTGAAATTATTTGAACTTTTCAAATGTTTCAGACTTGTGCTTCATTAAGTAGATATACTCATATCTGCTCAAATCATCTTGTGAAGGTCGAAAATAACGATATTTGCCGTGAGCTTTAACACTCATCGGACCGCATACATCAAGATGTATTATTTCCAATAAGTCATTTGCTCGCCCATTGTTCCGAGAACGTAGTCTTTAGTCATCTTGCCCATAAGGCATGGTTCGCAAGCATCAAGTGATTCATAATCAAGTGATTCCAAAGTCCATCAAAGATGGAGTTTCTTCATGCTTTTACACCAATATGACTCTAAACGGCAAGTGCACAAATAAGTTGCACTATCATTATTAACTTTGCATCTTTTGGCATCAATATTATGAATATGTGTATCACTACGATCGAGATCCAACAAACTATTTTCATTGGGTGCATAACTATCAAGGTTTTATTCATTTAAACAGTAACAACAATTATTCTTTGACTTTAAATGAATAACTGCTTTGCAATAAATATGATCAAATCATATTCATGCTCAACGCAAACACCAAATAACATTTATTTAGGTTTAACACTAATCCCGAAAGTATAGGGAGTGTGCGATGATGATCATATCAATCTTGAACTACTTCCAACACTCATCGTCACTTCCCTTCAACTAGTTTCTGCTCATTCTGCAACTCCTGCTTCGAAGTTACTAATCTTAGCAACCTAACGAGTATCAAATACTGTGGGCTACTATAAACACTAGTAAAGCACACATCAATAACCTGTATATCAAATATACTTTTGTTCACTTTGCCATCCTTATTATCCACCAAATATTCAGGGCATTTCCGCCCAAAGGACCATTTCCTTTGCAGTAAGCACTTAGTTTCGTGCTTTGGTCCAGCTTTGGGCTTCTTTGCAGGAGTGACAACTTACTTGTCTTTCTACTTGAAGTTCCCTTTCTTCCCTTTGACCTTCTCTTGAAACTAGTGGTCTTGTCAATCATCAACACTTGATGCTCTTTTTCTTGATTTCTACCTTCACGATTTCAAAGATCACGAAGAGCTTGGGAATTACTTTTGTCATCCTTGCATATTATAGTTCATCACGGTTCTACTAACTTGGTGATGGTGACTAGAGAATTCTGTCAATCACTATCTTATCTCGAAGATTAACTCCCACTTGATTCAAGCGATTGAAGTACCTGCATAATCTGAGCACATGCTCACTAGTTGAGCGATTCTCCTCCATCTTTTAGCTATAGAACTTGTTGGAGACTTCATATCTCTCAACTCGGTATTTGCTTGAAATATTAACTTCAATTCCTGAACATCCCATATGGTCCATGACGCTCAAAACGCCTTTGAAGTCCCGATTCTAAGCCGCTACATGGTGCACTAAACTATCAAGTAGTCATCATATTGAGCTAGCCAAACGCTCATAACGCCTCAGATTCGCTCATATTGAGCTAGCCAAACGCTCATAACGCCTCAGATTCGCTCCTGCAATAGGTCCGCTACCTAGCGTGCATTAAGGACATAATTCTTCTCAAGCAGCAATGAGGATAAACCTCAGATCACGGATCCAATCCGCATCATTGCTACTAACATATTTCAACATAATTTTCTCTAGGAACAAACATATAAAAGCATAGGGAAGCAACAACGCGAGCTATTGATCTACAACATAATTTGCAAAATACTACCAGACTAAGTTCATGATAAATTTAAGTTCAATTAATCATATTACTTAAGAACTCCCACTTAGAAAAATATCCTCCAATTCTCTAAGTGATTATGTGATCCATATCAACTACACCATGACCGATCATCACGGTGATGGAGTAGTTTCAATGGTGAACATCAATATGTTGATCATATCTACTATATGATTCACGCCGACCTTTCGTCTCCGTGTTCCGAGGTCATATCTTATATGCATAGCTCGCAAGTATAACCTGAGTATTCTATGCAGCAACTGTTTTGCACCCGCTGTATTTGAACGTAGAGCCTATCACACCCGATCATCACGTGGGTGTCTCAAAGACGAAGAACTTTCGCAACGGTGCATACTCAGTGGAGAACACTTCTGATAATTTAGTAAGGATCATCTTATAATGCTACCGCCAATCAAAGCAAAATAAGATGCATAAAGGATTAACATCACATGCAATCAATATAAGTGATATGATATGGCCATCATCATCTTGTGCTTGTGATTCCATCTCCAAGCACCGCCATGATCACCATCGCCACCGGGCGCCGACACCTTGATCTTCATCGTAGCATCGTTGTCGCCTCGCCAATCTTATGCTTCTACGACTATCGCTACCGCTTAGTGATAAAGTAAAGCATTACATGGCGCTTGCATTGCATACAATAAAGCGACAACCATATGGCTCCTGCCAGCTTGTCGATAACTTCGGTTACAAAACATGATCATCTCATACAATAAAATTCAGCATCATGTCTTGACCATATCACATCACAACATGCCCTGCAAAAACAAGTTAGACGCCCTCTACTTTGTTGTTGCAAATTTTACGTGGCTGCTACGGGCTGAGCAAGAACCGTTTACCTCACGCATCAAAACCACAACGATATTTCACAAATAGACTCCGCTTTTAACCTTCTCAAGGACCGGGCGAGCCACACTCGATTCAACTAAAGTGAGAGAGACAGACACCCGCCGTCACCTTTAAGCAACGAAAGTGCTCGGAGCGGTGAAACCAGTCTCGCAGAAGCGACGCAGAATGTCGGTCCGGCCGCTTCATCTCACAATACCGCTGAACCAAAGTATGACATGCTGGTAGGCAGATGACTTGTATCGCCCACAACTCACTTGTGTTCTACTCTGCACATGACATCAACGCATAAAACCTGGCTCGGATGCCACCGTTGGGGAACGAGTAATTTCAAAAATTTCCTACGATCACGCAAGACCATGGTGATGCATAGCAACGAGATGAGAGTGTTGTCTACGCATCTCTGAGACCAAAGAACGGAAGCGTTGACGCAACGAGAGGAAGTAGTCGATTTCTTCCCGATCCAACCGATCCAAGTACCGAACATACGGCACCTCCGAAGTTCTGCACACGCTCAGCTCGATGACGCCCCTCGAACTCCGATCCAGCCGAGTGTTGAGGGAGAGTTTCACAAGACGACGGGCGTGGTGACGATGATGATGTTCCACCGCGCAGGGCTTCGCTTAAGCTCCGCAACGGTATATTCGAGGTGTAGTTTGGTGGAAGGGGCACCGACACGGCTAAGGAACGATCTCAATGATCAACTTGTGTGTCATGGGGTGCCCCTGCCCTCAGATATAAAGGAGGGAAGGGAGGGGCTGTCCGCCAAGGAGAGGGTGCGCCAGGTGTCCTACTCCTACTAGGAGTAGGATTCCCCAAATCCTAGTCCAACTAGGTTTCCCAAGTGGGAAGGAGAGAGAGGGGGCTTCTCTCCTAGTCCTAATAGGACTAGGAAGGGGGAAGGTGCCAGCACTATGGCCCCTTTCTTTCCCACTAAGGCCCATCAAGGCCCATTGACTCCTCGGAGGTTCCGTAAATCCCCTGCATCCAGAAAATTCCCAATTTCACCCGGAGTGATTCCGAGTCCAAACATAGGCTTCCAATATATCAATCTTTATGTCTCGACCATTTCGAGACTCTCGTCATGTCCGTGATCTCATCCGGACTCAACAACCTTCGTACATCAATATCATATAAACTTATAATAACCGCCATCAAACGTTGTTGCATGGACTTACGGTTCGAGAACTATGTAGACATGACCGAGACACCTCTTCGGTCAATAACCAATAGCGGACCTGATGCCCATATTGGCTCCTACATATTCTACTAAGATCTTTATCGGTCGATCGATAACAACATACGTTGTTCCTTTGTCATCGGTATAGTTACTTTTGCCCGAGATTCGATCGCCAGTATCCAATACCTAGTTCAATCTCGCATCGCAAGTCTCTTTTCTCGCTCCGTAATACATCATTTCACAACTAACACATTTAGTTGCAATGCTTGCAAGGCTTATGTGATGTGCATTACCGAGAGGGCCCAGATACCTCTCCGACAATCGGAGTGACAAACCTAATCTCAAATATGCCAACCCAACATGTACCTTCGGAGACACCTGTAATGTACCTTTATAATCACCCAGCTTACGCCAGACGCTTGGTAGCACCCAAAGTGTTCCTCGGCAAACGGAGTTGCATAATCTCATAGTCATAGGAACATGTATAAGTCATGAAGAAAAGCACTAGCAACAAACTATACGATCAAAAGTGCTATGCTAATGGAATGGGTCATGTCAATCGATCATTCAACTAATGATGTGATCCCGTTAATCAAATAACAACTCCTTGTTCATGGTTAGGAAACATAACCATCTTTGATTAACGAGCTAGTCAAGTAGAGGCATACTAGTGACACTCAGAGGTTTATGTATTCACACATGTATTATGTTTCCGTTAATACAATTCTAGCATGAATAATAAACATTTATCATGATATAAGGAAATAAATAATAACATTATTATTGCCTCTAGGGCATATTTCCTTCACTATCCGGAGTAGAGAGTTAATGTTTCGAAAGATCAGTTCTTTGGCCATCCGCTCTCAAACACCATGCAAGCTAGAAACCAACGGAGGCAATCGAGTCTTGTGGGGAAAAGTGCGCAAACCTCTGCAGAGTGTACAATCTAATCATGGTTAGCCGTGTCCCTGTTATGGACAATTTCGAGTATCTAGTACTTGAGTATTCACATGTATCTCATCACTCTAAATTAATATTGCTGGGTTGTTAATTACTTAATTGGGATTGAGTTAGTTATACCTCTCAATGATGTTTCAACCACCATGATAGTTAAAGTAAAATTTATTCCTTTGATGTAGGGAAAATTGGCTTTTGCAAACTCAGAACCATAGAGCTTTCCACCAGCCATTTATGCATGTAGTATAGCTTATTCTTTCATTACTCTCTATGTGTTACATTGCCAAGATATTCCATGTGCTGACCAGTTCCGCTGCAACATTTTATGTTGCGACTTTTCTGACGAGGAGTAAGGGTTGTAGGTCGCTGCTGCAGCTCGCTTATGCCGCTGGAATTGATGGACTCACTTTATCTTCCAAGCCTCCGCTGTTATCGCATTAGATGGCCTTAAGCCATATTATTGTAATAAGTTCTCTTTGAGACATTCGATGTAATAAGTGTGTGATTGCTACTCGTTATAAATCCTTCGAGTACTGTGTGTGTCAAGATTACCGATCCAGTGGATGACATGTATACGAGACTTGACCATCCGAGGTCGGGTCGCTACAAGATGGTATCGAGCACACGCTGAGTGTAGGACACGCACCACTAAGATAAAACCATAGGTCACTCCTCTCTACTCATTTCTGAATTCTCGCCATCTTTCCACTCTTTAGGATGACGGAGATGAAGTACAAGTTTGCCCAACCGGATGAAGACACACCTTTCGGGCGCCACTTGAAGGAAGTCACTAGGTACCTGAATATTGAATACTAAGCTTCACCGGACGCATAACGCCACCTTACCGTAAGAAGAATGCTGGAAGATTCAAGCTCTAGTTCCCTAAGGACGCTTGCACCAAGCACGGAGCCCATAGTATGTGTTTTCAATGCACCAACATGGAGTTTGGCAAAGAGTATGGCAGCTCACATTACCATGGGACGCATTGGAGAAGTCTACAATAAGGAGCTTAAAGACACCATATACCAAATATGTGGGCGCCGAGACTAGCAATGGGAAGCAATTAGCACCAAGAAGGATAGATCCATTGCATCTTACATCCAGAGCTAAACCAGACATTCGACGTCAAGAGAACCAGAGGTGCAGATATGCTAGATTTGAAGAAGGCGAAACTAAGATCATCGAATTGGAGGAAGAACTCAAGTCTACACACGATGGATATGAGGAAGAAATCAAGATACTCATCGAGAAGAA